>PVJH01042436.1:0-14285 GCA_004026705.1 Nesogale talazaci
ACTCTCTCGTACACACAAATGAGTTTCTATGGATTTGTTTCTTTAGTCTACCCTATCATATGTGATATCTAGAAACTGGCAATCACAGCTGTTGTTAGATGCCATCAAATCAGTTCTGACCCATAACAACCTTAAACAAAACAGAAGGAAACACTGCTTGGTCCTGAACCATTCTTAACCATTTCTCTCATGCTACAATCAGTTAATTCATCTCTTTGAAGGCCTTTCCTTTTTTGCCACACCTCTCATTTACCAATTATGATGTCCTTTTCCAGGGACTGGTATCTCCTGACAATATGTGTAAAATATGTTAGCCAGTGTGACCATCTTTGCCTCCAAATAGCACTATGACACATCTTCCAATGCAAATCTGTTTAACCTTTCAGTAGTCATGGAACTACTAAATATTAAAGAGTCATACTACTAAATACTACGTGTTCCTCTCCAGCACCACAATTCAAATCCAAGACCAGAAATTCTTAAAGTACCTGGTGAGATGTTAGCTGGAAGCTTCTCATAATTCACATAGCTGTGGTGGCTAACAAACCCAAGATTGGAAATATCAGCTGGTCGCTGTAAGTGTGGATGAATTGAGGCTACGATGTGGAATGGATACAATATAGCAGAACTTTGGGTCAAGTCTAGAAAATAGTAGATCTATGAATTAAATACAGGATCCAAATGCAGACAAAGGCAAAGCAAACCTCTCCACAGCATTCTTGTGAAAATGGTAGAAAGAAGTAGAATTCCACTCATCATCTGCCCAAAGCTATATCCATGGGAAAATCAGATATGCCTCCACCTCCCCTCTTCTGACATTAAGAATTCCTCCCACAGCACTGTGTTTCTCTGCTGAGTTGATAATCCAATGCAATGACCGCAGAGAATACACTGATGATATTCATATTTATGAAAGTTTACTAGTGAAGTTAACATTGTACCATGATTCACGATCATAAAGCATTAAGGATACAACTTTTGTTCCACAACAGTACCTTTTCTCAGCCAGCGGCCAACTCTTTCTCTGGTCATCAACCACTCAGCCACGTGATGCTATAGTCTCTGCCTGTCTGTGGACCAGGAAGTCTCTCACTTTTTGTCTCACAATATTATAGTTTTAGCACTTCTCCTCTGCTCTGTGTCATGAGCTCTTCACCTCAGCACAGCACAATCTCTGTTGCCTACACAACTTTGAACATGCTTTGTTGGTTGCTCTTCTTCCTCGATGGTCAAAAGGAATTATGACCCTAGCTTCTGGAGACTTCGTTTTTATAGCCAGATGTGCTAGTCTGGGTAGACTAGGGAAACAGATTCATAACCACATATATGTGAATAAGAAAGAGATTTATATACAAGAGGAAATGAACATTGAGAAAACATCCCAGCCCTATTGACAAGTCTGATATTATTAGGCGGTATGTCCAACAACAATCCACAAAGTCCTCTTCAGATTTACAAAACCCATGCAATGATGCTGAGTGCAGGAAGATCACGGGTCAGTGTGTAGAGTCCTTGGATACAGTGGTGGTGCAAACACCTCAGCACTGGCAAGGGTCTACACCTGGCTGCTCCAGCACCCAGGCATACCTCAGGGTAGGTCCATGTGACTTCTCCTCAGGGATGTCTCACAGGGAGCCAGCCTTGTCAGTCGAGTGTCTCCAAGAGCGTGTTGTCAATAGAAAGTCTCCAAGTAGGTGAACCAAGGGAGACAAGGTCTCTGCCTCCAATAAGGAACATTCGCAAAAGAAGGCCTCGCCCACATAGAAGTCTCGTTGGCTATCTGCACATTGACAGTCTAGGCTGCACCTCTCTACTCGTAATCCTCAAACTGATACCAGATCCAGTGACTGCCACACCAGAAGAACGGCAAAAATGACTGGTATCCAAGTAAGAGTCCTCTACACTTTATCTCCATGGCCCCATCAAATATTTTGGTTAGAATTATAGAGAAATGGCTAGAAGAGTCATATTAAGAAATTGTCCTTCACCAAGTCCTTGTATCAAAAGAAGGCCACATCCCCTAGAAAACTTCTTTTTAAGTTATATCAGGATATTACAACCCACCCCAATTTTACCCCATTCTGGAGGATTACAATGGATTCACTTTGATTAGATTGTGCTAGGTCATGTCAAAGGGGACTTCTAGAACATTTGGTGTTCATTCCACCAGAACAGACTGTTACTCAAGCTTTCTATTTAGAGTTTCCGAAAAGATTTCATAGAAGTATGTGACAAAAAAGGCCTGATATGTGGTGACAGAGGACTGAATTTGCCACCAAAAAAATGTACCAGCTCACAAAGTCATTTCAGTGTGCTCGGTTTGGACAAGAAGCAACATGTCTCTCTTGCCCAATGCACCCTTACTCACCTGATCTCGCTCCACATGCAACTTCTTTTTGTTTCCACAAATGAAGCAGTATGTGAAAGGAAATAAATTTGATGACATTGAAGAGATGAAGGAAAAAACGAGGAAGGTGGTGTCAACCACACAAACAATGAGTGTGAAAAGTCTTTCCAAGAATGGAATCACAGATTTGACAAATATCTTAAGTGTAATGGAGAGTACTTTGAAGGTGATATAGTTGTTTTGTTTAAGAAATTTGATTGGGAGAGGGGTGCCTGCTCATACTTCTTAAGGTAATATTTACATCCCTCTAACCCTTCCCTGAAAAATCCCGTACTCCAGAATTTACATCAGAGCCAGACAGCAGTTTTTGCCTCTTTGATGAGCACAAGTCATCTTCCTGTTGAATGTTCTTCAAGTTAGGGGAACAAAGTGATGTCTGAAGGGACAAGGGCCTATAGAAGTGATGAGGATACATTTTTCAAATGAAATTCTCATAAACTGTCCTTGGAAAATGAACTGCTACACTGTCATGATGAAAAAAGGTCCATCAGTAAATGTTCCTGGCATTTTCTCACCAATTCACCTTTCGGTTTTCTTAATTATTTTATAATAAGTTCTTATGATTAACCACCATTTGTTCAGAAAAATCTCTAAAGATGACTGTTTGGAGTCCCTAAAGCAGTGACCATTATTTTCTGAACTGATCTCTTTGCCTTGAATAAGCTGGTCCGACTGACCCCCTGTGAAGCCAGTGTTCGATCTTCAGTGTTTTGAAGTCATCTGGTGTTTAGAGACACAAGACAAATATATTTTTAAAAGAACATGTCGACAGCCCTCCACTGAACACAGGGACATGTTTAGATACATTTTTTCAGAGTAAACTGGTACATGCTTGAGCTGGAACCCTAAGGGTAATATTTTTACTTAACTCGTATAAGTCCTGATATCCACAGGGCAAAAGGTTAGAGTACCCCACCTGGTTGGTGGTTTCCTTCTCCATCCTCTGACAGGCTCTTTATTTGCCATTTTCTTCAGTGACTGTATCTGAGATTATTTACCTCAGGAACTGCACAGCATTCTCAACCTCCTCTTGCTCACATAAAACTGTGTGCACAAATGCCATTCTCAGACTCTTACTAACTCTAAAATCCACACCCGTGGTTTCATTGACAGTCCACTTCTTTCAAATACTTACAAGCATTCTCTACTTGGTTCCAGTTGGTTCTATGTGCCAGTAATCACACCTAGTTCTCAAAACTTCGATAGCACTTTGTTTTTCCAAGTCCATGTCCGTTTCTTGATTTGATGGTGGTTTTCTTGAGTTTTTGCAGAGAGTGGATGCAGATTCTTCCTCCTGTAGGGATTTGCAACATTAAAAATCCAAGAGAACAAGTCTGCTCTGTGCTCTAGAACATATGTGTCAGAACTGACTGGATGACAATTGGTTTGGCATGATTATCTTTGGTATCATTCACAACAATAGTATTGGTGTTTCTCACTGTTTGTCCTACCTAAGAGCTAAAATCAATTGAAGGGGTCTGTCTTTTCAGTTATAGCATATTCAAATGTAGCAGAGGTTTTACTACTGGAAAATATGGATTTTGCCTCTTTGTCCTCTCCAGCGTGTTGTCTCACTACCTAGCCATTGCCCTGCAAACACATCTTAAGTCTTTCCATAGGGTAGAAGCCAATAGCTAAAATCATTTGCTGTATTTATGTTGCGGTCGTTAGGTTTAATTGCATCAGTGCTAACTCCTAACGATCCTACATATGAGAAGGAAACACTACCTAGTCCTACATCACCATAATCACTCCCCTATTGCAGCCACTTTGTGAGGTTCTTCTCTACTTTACCAATGATGATGTTCTTCCCAGGGAATGGTCCCACTTGATGCATGTCCAAAGTAAATCAGATGAAGTCTTGATAGTCTCACTTTAAGGAGCAAACAGGATGAAGACAGACACAAATGTGTAGCAGCAGAATCTTGGTGGTTTATCATAAAGCAAGTCATGTCTTGTTCCTGTATCCGGCAGTGCTTCTCCATTAAGTTGATAGAAACCAGGATATTGTTGCTCTACTTGTTTTTAATCAACCATTTCAATATGCGGCTCTTAAATTAGAGCTTCCCTTTCAAAGTTGGTAGCTCATGGGAGGTTGAAGTCTGCTACAGGACCTTTAGCTCCATTTTAAGTCTTGAAAGAAGTTCAGATTCCATTTGAGTTTTGTGGTTTCAAACTAGAAACTGGCCATTTGATTTCAACCATGTGGTTATTCTCAGTCTCTAAAGCAAGTCCAAGAATAGGCAGCTTGTCTTCAGAAAATGTCATCTGAGTTAAGAAATAAGTAAAAAGATCTTACATAAAAGACTAATGAACTTTCCAGAGCACACTGAGAATAGCCCATCAGATACACCTTATCCCATATAGCTTAACGGTTTGCACCTCGGTATTGGGTTATAATTACTTTGTATCTATGACTCGGGGCTTTGTGATCATGAGCCAGAGCCCCCCCCCCCACACACACCCGTACTCAGGCCCTCAAAGCCCCAGAACCCTTCTTGAACCCTTCAAACTCTCAGTTATGCACTTATCCCAATTACGGTTCTTAGCCTATTCTACTAATCTCATCTGAGTGACTAATTGACCTGCCACTGCAAGGATCCTGTTATGATTTTCTTTGCCTTTTAGTATATGTCATGAGTTTTGCATTTTGACACAGCAAATTCCACAGGCTTCTTTAATAGGAACATGATGATGGTCTCCTTCATAGAGATGGCCTCCTTCACAGTCTTACTTCAGGCCTAATTAAAGGGTCACTCTAGAGTCTAGAACATCTTTGAATCTGGGCCGTTTTCTCCCTAGAACAGGGGTCTAAAACTCTTGAGACTGAGGAGCCAATCCTGTCCCTCCCAACAACTTTAATATCACTCAAGAGCCTTAGATATGTTTATCCAAACAAATGAAATCACCACGATCTAAAATAATTACCTTCAAATGTTTTCAATGTTACTTCAGAGCGACATATTCACACTGAAAGACCCACATAAGGCTCGTGAACCGGTTTGCCGACCACTGCCTGAGAACATTTCCAGGTTGCTTAAGCAATAGGAAATTACATTCACATATACATGCTTCAAAATTTAAGAAGCTCATCAAGCTTTCTCTCCACTAACATTAAGGAAGATTAGAAAGTGTTTGATTTTGCCTAGGAAACTGAGGACAATCAGATATTGTGAGGATGTGTGTGTAGTGGTTAGGCATTGGTCTGAGATCCCGGCATAGTCTATAGTTGAAAACCAGCATTGACTCAGCTGGAGAATGGCTGAGCTTTATGTTTCCTTAAACAAGTACAGTCTCAGAGACCCACGGCCGGTTCCTATGAATCAGCATGGACTCAATGACAGTACATTTGGTTTGAGCAATTTATATTGAACTATATTGTTTAATTCTGGAAAAAATGAGACTATCTGCTTCCGCAAAGATTTACAGGATCAGAAATCCTATATGTCAACTAAAAGTTGGAACAACTTTATGCTGGTGGCTATGGTATGTTATGAATTTTTAATGTTAAGATAAACATATTTAGGGCCAGTGAATCATTGAAGGTGGCTCTTCCATCCAAAGTCTCTGTAACTCCCATTAACCTTTTCTTCAATGACTCTGGGTAAGAAGGTGGAAAAAGACAAGGACATGGATACCCCTGTGAGTAACTATTCACAGGCTACATTGTGATTACCTTTTTACTAGTATAAAATGAGCCCTCCCAGAAGTAGGAGGGAGATTTCACTGCCAGTAAGAGTCAAGAGATCCCTTTTCAGGGAACCTCCTTGATGCAGGGACAGATGTGACATCAGAGGAGCAGCCATGTGGACTAGGAGTCAGAGCATGCCTGGCAGTAGAAAGCAGAATGGTCTATATCCCGGACAAGTAAAATTGAGTCATTGGGGCAAGGGAAATGATTTGTGGAGTTGGTTGTCTGTGGGCACTTAGCTGGGAAATCTAGATTTGTTTACCAATGGAGGTAGACCTGAGTGTCTTAAGTAGGGGTTTTCTAGAGTGGGGAGCTTCCAGGCACTTAATTTGGGGAGTTGGATGTGTTACACCACAGAGTTTGAATTTCATTTCTTCAATTTGAGGCTTAGAGTAGAGTGGCACAGCCTATGGCAATTATAAGTAGCATGTATTCATGAAACCGAGCATTTCTGACATGCACAGCAACCTGTTACCCTCCTTAATAAATCCTATATGAATGTGATTATTCATGTGAGTTCTGTGTGGCCATTACAATGGATTGTGGAACCTAGGTGAAAAAGTACAGAATGCTATTTAAGACACAATACAATATGGAAAGACAGATAAGACACAGTTTGCTTGACACATAAAAATGGTCAATATTATAAATATGGATGGGACTTTTAGCTGTTTATTTCCATTTATTCTATAATAAAAAGGTCTAATTACTAATAATGCTTAAAAACTGTGTAATAATTTCATTACCTCTTAATGAAGGAGGGCAAAACCTCAGAATTCATGCTCCCTATGCAAAACAATAGCAAGAAGTAGAGAAAGAAAATAGACAAAAAGGGAAAAAAATAAAAGATAAGTTCAAACACTGTAAAACTATTCAGGAAAGATTTTAAATGTTATAAAACATAATGAAATACTTTACCAAAGATAACCTAGAAGTCTATATTGGGCAATGCTCTTAAACTTCAAGGTTTTAGCACAGCTAGGATATCAAAGTCCATTAGATGTCTTCTAATATATTATCAAAATAGATATCCCTTAACATCCAGGCCAGAATTCGGGCACTAAGCATTTTAATTCGAAAGATGTGACCTAATAATAAACTGGCCCATCCTCCTCCATGTCAGAAAGATGGTGGCAGTCCTTCTAGTAAATGGACACCAAACCTATTGCCGCTAGGAGAACACACAAATGAGTCTTGGAGTGCGATTAGTCAAATTATTCCTACAAGCTAAGATATGGGACCATCTCACATACTGTACAGGTGGTATCAGGAGAGAACCTGGAAAAAGACATGACAGTTGGTAGAGAGGGTCAATGAAGATGATGACCATCATCAGTGCGATGGAATAGCAGGTGGTCATGACTCAGGGCGATCTCCCAGGAAAGAGTAGAACTCCCCAGGCGGGATCCAGTCTGTGAATCTTTATGGACGCTGACTGCAGGATCTTTCCCACCTAAGAGTATGGTAGGCTCAAACTCCCCATATTTCAGATAGCAATTGAGCACTTCTCGACCATGCCATCAGGTTCCCTTCTCCTAGGTAAAGAGATCGTTGAATAAAATCATTCTGTATTTTGTAAACTAGGCCTCTACAACAGGGTAGAAGTTGACAAATTATGCGAAAGACCTGACTATAAAACGTTAAGTCTCGCAGGCTTACAGTTGCTGTCACAATTACCTAGCTCCCCTGTTGTAATAGAAAACTACCCATAGAATATAGAGATACACATAAATGGCATAGTTGTGCCAGTAAAAGTTAGTCTCTATGCTGTAATTTGCTATAACAAATTTGTTATAGCCTTGTAAATGGCTATAGCAGAATTTTTTTTTAAATGAATGAACTGGTCAATAAAATATGAAAACAACCTTCAATCCCACAAATAGTCAAAGAAATACACAACAAATCAAAGGCAATCCATTTCCCACCTGTAAGGTTCTGAAATGTTGCCAGGCTGCAATGAAAAAGAGCATATTTTAAAAAATGTCACCAGTGTTCTGGAGGTACAGCATAACGTGTAAAGGTAAAGCGAAAAGGCAGCAGAAAAAGAAGAAGGCCCTCAGTGAGATGCTTGAACACAATGGGCTCGGGCATAGGCAAAATTGTGAGGATGACAAAGAACGGGGCCATGTTTGGTTCTGTTGTGAACCAGGTGGCTTTGAGTGGGAACTAACTCCATGGCACCTAACACCAACAATTGGCAATAACTCCAGATGGCCATACTTGTAGGATATATTTTTATTTTCTAGATGTGAAAAATGTCACAGCCTCTGGATGAGTCCTAGAGTTTCTTAATATTGCCAACATGATGCTGCGACTCCGTCACCACTCCATCTCCTTCCTTCATCCATGGATTGAAATACACTGTGGGCTTCTGGACAAACCAGATCAAGTACATGCTTTTCGCACTAGGAGCTCCACACCCCATCTGAGAGAGCCTACATCCCCACTTGTATTTGGACTCAAGATTCTTGCATCCTCAAAATCCTCCAAAAAATGCTCCCATAGCATTTTTGAATTGGAAATAGAACAATTACAACATGTGAAATAATCACTTCCATTATGTAGAACCAATTCAAAACCCTCTCAACTATTGTAAATAAACCAAAGCAGAGATATGTGAAGTCTCAAACCTAATAGATTTATATTTGTTTTTTGAAAGCATGCTTGTTTTCTTTCCCTATGGGAAAAGTCATTCATACATGCTTTGCTTGTCAAGTGTTACAAAGAAAATATCTTAAAGGAGCAATCAGCCATGATGCCAGTACTTAGAGATAACTGTAGTTGGTAGATGGAAGTATGAAATCTATTCTTCAAGATTTTTGTATTATTATCTATGTCTTTTAACCAAAGTAGGATTTTTAACTATTCTTTGTTTCCTCAGCATTGCAAAATCAGATAATTTCCATGTACATAAATAAAATGAACTCCTTCACTTTTAATCATATTGCATTCCATTGGAAATAGATACTGCAATTTACTTATGCAAAATGAATTTGACTGCAAAATGTTTTCCACTGGTATAGTCTCTGCTTTGACATGAATAGCATAGTGTGTATATTTGAGTGAACTTGCATGATTATTTCCTTAGGATAACTTACTAGACATGAAATTTTCAACTCCAAATTTAATATTTTTCTGTATATTTACAAATTAACCTCAAGATAAGAAGCAAATATCTATGGAAATTTTCCAACTCAAGAGATAGATTAAATCTATTATGATACTACCACAGCCTATTCAGCTAAGAATAATGTAGTAAAATATACATAAGACAATTTCAAGTACAGGATAAAGTATATCAATGATGTAAATGTAGTTACATCAATGACATGCACTCCAGCAGGCAACACCCCTACTGGGAAAAAAAGATTAGAGTGACTTATGAAAATTACCTTATGATCATATTTTTATTAAAATTTCTAAAATTCATACATATCTGGAAGTTAATGCACTTTGTAAATTTTGGAATTACAAATACGAAGAAGTTAGTTTTTATATGTTTTGTAGTTCACTTGAAGTTGGAATTAAAATTATCCAACAGAAAGTTCTAATTTTTTTTCATTAGTAATTTCTCAAGTCGTCGGACTAAATATTTTTTCCCAACAAAGGTGTTGCTTTTACATAGGTTCTTTATGCCTAATAGAAGTCAAGTTAAAATCTTTTTCATTTCTACTGAAACAACAAGGAGCTAAACTGCTGGCTCCCTGAAAGCAAAGAGGACCACAATTCCCTAAATCTAATTCTCTACATGCAGGCATTTCACAAAGTGTTTTGGAGGGGAACAAACCATTAATAAAGACATAATACACACAGTGACCTTTGAGCAATTCCAGATGTAGAAAGGGAGATTACACACACACACTCCCACCCCAAATATTAAGAAAGGGCATGCTAGCAGATGTGACAATCTGAAGCAGGCTAGCATCTGGAGCTAGAACTATGTGGGACACAGATAAGAAATTATAAAAAGACTCAGCAGAAAAGAAAGTATGAAAAAGGAATTCAGAACCTTGACCAAATATAACCCGAGAACCTTCGAATAAGAAACTTCACTAATAAATTCCTCAGTGAGAAGAAAATAGATGCCCCTTTATATTTTCTAGATGGGATTATGGCTTTCTATGTAGCTAGCATTCTTGTTGCACTCACTGTCCACAAATCATTCTGCTGTTTTTATAGAGAAACTCATTTAATCCTTACAACAACCTAATCGGTAGGCATGTTTGTTATTCTGGTTTTATAGTTGGCACACTTTACTTTTCAAAAGAGCCTTTTTTACCCTTATTCTAGATGGGTGAACTTAGCCAAGATACTTAAATTTTTGAATCCAGGACAGATGATCCCTTTAGAACCAATGGGGAGAGTGGTGATACCGGGAGGATGGAGGGCAGGTGAAGTACAAAGGGGGAACTGATTGCAAGGATCTACATAGAACCTGCTTCCCAGGGTACGGACAACAGGGAAGTGGGTGAAGGGAGACAATGGACAGTGTTTCCATATGACAAAATAATAATCATTTATAAATGATCAAGGGTTCATGAGGGAAGAGAAAGCGGGTAGGAAGTGGGGAAAGGAGGAGCCGGTATCAAGGGCGTAAGTAGAAAGAAAATGTTTTGAGAATGATGATGGCATCAAAGTTACAAACAAGCTTTGCATACAATAGATATATGGGTTGTGCTAAGAGTTGTATGAGCATCCAATAAAATGATTTTTTTAAGTAAAATATATATGGTCCTTTTTATATAGTGAAGGGACTATATTTACTATCTAAATCATTCCTTTGGCCCTCTATTCAGTCCTTTTCTAGAGAAACTGACCAGTTAATCTGAATTATGACTTAGTGTGTAGAAAATTCAGGTGGCTCCTGAGCATAAACAAGGTATATCATCCTTAACAAAATGTGGGTTTATTAACATTGTTTGAAAACAGATGTGCAAATCAGAATTTCAAGCAATACATAGCTTCTAAAATGAAAATTAAAAAAGAGAAATCAGTCTGTGCCTTTCATTTTCTTTACTACAGAAATATCTATTTTAAAATCATATTTATTTTCTTTTTTAAAAAATATATATATATACATATATTGTGCCAAGCACCTTTACATGCCTGCTGCCATCATCATTCTCCAAATACCCACTTATCCACTTGAGTCCTTGATATCAGTTTCTCATCTTTTCCCTTCATCCTTGCTCCTCTCCCCCACCAACCCTCAATACCTTATAAATTATTATTGTTTTGTCATATCTTACACTTCTCGACGTCTCTCCCCGCCTACTCCTCCAATATCTGTCCACTCGATAGGAGGTTATGTGTAGATCCTTGTAGCTGGTTCCCCCTCTCTACCCCACCTTCCCTTCACCCATCCAGTAACTGAAATCTCAGCACTGGTCCCAAGGGGTTCATCTGTCTTGGATTCCCCATATTTCCAGTTTCCATCTCTACCAGTGTACCTCCTCCAGTCCAGCTGGTTTGTAAAGTAGAATTGGGACCATGAGAGTTGGGGGGAGGAAGCCTTCAGGAATTAGAGGAAAGTTGTATGCTTCATCATCACCTCACTACACCTTGACTGGCCTGTCTCTTCCCCATGACTCCCCTGTAAGTTAAGGTGACAGACGTACCACTTTTTAACAATTTAACAACGTCCTGTGCCATTTTAAAATTAAAATAAATATATTACAATACTATTTTTGCATTCTATGAAAGTTTTTGTTGTTCCATATAAACTAAATTTTTAATCAAGAACTCCCCCATGCCCCCTGGTCAATGGTGTCCTGCTTAAAATCTGGTCAATTTACCAATTACCAACAAATGGGCCTTTGGTCCCCACCCTGCTCTCCCTCTCATTTGTAGTGATGTGATTCTTGTTCTTTGATGCTTGATATCTGCTCCCTTTGACCCCTCATGATCACACAGGCTAGTGTGTTTCTTCCATGTGGGCTTTGCTGCTTCTGGGCTAGATGGCTACTTGTT
This sequence comes from Nesogale talazaci, assembly GCA_004026705.1. NCBI lineage: Eukaryota > Metazoa > Chordata > Mammalia > Afrosoricida > Tenrecidae > Nesogale > Nesogale talazaci. Next base: position 12,069 of record PVJH01042436.1, read on the forward strand.
CACCTTCAAGCCTTTAAGATCCCAGATACTTTATCATTTGGTAGCTGGGTGCCATCAGATTCCTCCACTCTGTCTGCCTTTGCACCCTTTTGTCTTCAGCAACCATGTCGGGAGGGTGGGCACATAATGATATGATTTTTGTTCTTTGATGCCTGCCTGATACCTGGTTCTTTCCACACCTCATTGTCGCACAGGCTGGTGTGCTTCTTCTATGATGGGCTTTGTTGTTTCTGGGCTATGTGACTGCTGGTTCACCCTCAAGCTTTTAAGATCTCAAATGCTGTATCTTTTGATAGCTGGGTACCTTCAGCTATCTTCTCCACTCTTGCTCATGTTCCCTCATGTCCTCAGTGATCATCTCAGGAAGGTGTGCACAGCATGACACAGTTTTTTTTCCTGTTTGATTCCTGAGGCCTGATTCTTTTGACACCTCGTGGCCACTTTTTCCATGTGGGCTTATCTCCATAGAAGCTGGAGTGGACATGCAGCTCCTACCATGAAGCACCCAACCGTGAAAACAGCATGGACATGGCGAAGAAGGCATAAAAAGAAAGTCTTACAGGGCTGGCCACAACCAGAGTCAGACTCATTCCCTTTCTAGAAGTGGATGTGACAGACAACAGGCCCGTTCAGAACGGGGCCAGAATACCACATCCACATGGAGATAGGTGGACACAGAGCAGGAGAAAGAGAGCCGGTCTGGTCCCCATGTTGCTCTGATCCTTGCCCATGATGCCCAGAGGACTACGCCCCTGTGGAGACCTATACCACAGGGCAGAATGGGCAAACAACAGGACTTGTCATATTCAGATAGCAACAGAGGACATGTTCAGGTCACATGGCAGGAGAGAAGTGCAGTCTGAGCCCCCAAGATTGACCAATCAAGAAGGGAGCACTCCTGGGTGGACAGGTGGGAGGAGAGAACGACTGAACCAATGGTTCCTGTGGGGGCGTGGGGGGGGGGTGGAGGAAGGGGTGCATGCACAGGCTCAGGGATAAGGGAGGGGGGCAACAAGTGGTCCACAATCGGTGATGAGGAGGGTGTAAGAGGCCTGGTAGAGCTTAAGTAAGAGCAATGTAACAGAGAGGAAGTACTGAAACTGAAATGAAAGCTGAGCATGACAGTGGAACAGGAGGATGGCCAAAAGAAATAGAGGAAGGAACTAGAAGGCAAAGGGCACTTGCAGAGGTCTAAACACAAGTATACACATATGTTAATATAATCATCTATTATAAGAAGGGCATAAATTCAGGTACATATATTTATAGGTTTAATACTAAGGTAGTAGTTGGACCTTGGGCCCCCACCCAGGCACCCCCTCAATGCAAGAACACTTTGTTCTATGAATCTGGTATTCCATGATGTTCACTAGCCCAATATGATCACAGAAGTCAAATAGGTGCAAAAGCAAATGTGGTGAAGAAAACTGATGGCGCCCAGCTATCAAAAGATAGAGTTTGGAGTCTCAAAGCCTGAAGATAAGCAAACGGCCATCTAGTTGAAAAGTATCCATATTTAATTTCAAAATTGTTATCATTTTATCAACCTGTTATATGAGGGTTATCATATTACATGGCATAGCTGTATCCATTCAAAACTGTTTAAAATTCAAAGTAGGAGGTAAAATTGTTTTGTTTTAAACATATTTTTCATATTGCTTACAGAAAAATGTATTGTAATAGTGTGTTAGTTATTTGATTTTGAGGTAGCATTTCTTTAATTTATTTGAGAGTTATATCCGTTTTACACATTGCTTCTACAATAATTCCGAAGTTTCATGATCTGTGGGCAAGAGAGAAGTCAGAAAATGAAAGCTCTCTCTCTTTGTGTTTGCATAGGCCGGTCATTGGTCCCCGAGTCAATAGAGAATCTACCTCCCTGTCTTACATAGGAAAATATCAGCTCCAGTCAGGTTAAGAGGGTTATGGGGAAACCTAGATAAACAAATTCATGAAAGCTTTTTCTGAATTTAGAATGCTACCTGAAGATATTCTTCTATGACTTACAGTCTATTTATTAAAAGGAAAATATATAGTTTTAATGTACTCCTATATTTTTAGAGTTATAGTCTTTCTCAGAAACATACAGAAGAGAAGCAAACGACAAAATCTTTCCTATCCCATCATTGTACAAAAGCAAAGTAAATCCATAATCCTATTACCATTTCAGTTTTTCAAACATATTCCTTAGCATCTGTAGTCGCCAATACCAGATAA
>PVJH01042437.1:0-14277 GCA_004026705.1 Nesogale talazaci
AGAGAGAGAGAGAGAGAGAGAGAACACTATGATTAAATGGCATCCATACCATGTGTTCAAAGATGGTTTAACACTAGGAAAAAGCAATAATTCATTCATTGCTTTAACAACAAAAAATGAGATTAGTTGATGCAGAAAAGGCATTTGACAATATCCAATACAATTCTGGATAAAACCATTTAGCAAAATAAAAATAGAAGGAAATTTCCCAACACAATAAAGACCATATACACAAAATGAACAGCCAAAATTTCTCTGAACTGAGAGAACCTGAAAGCATTCCCTTTGTGAACCAGAGCCAAATAAGGCTGCCCTTCATCACCACTTTTGTTCAACATTGTGTTGGAGATTAGTCAGATCTGTTAGACAACAAAAATAAATCCAAGCAATCCAGATTGGTAAAGAGAAAGTAGAAAGTCTATTGTTTGAGATAATTTGATTTCCCATGTTGGCAGTCTTAAAATGTTGGAAATAATTTTTCATTGTGCCACTTTATAAGATAAATATATGGGGGGATTTAAAAAAGAGAAATATATAAAATTCAATCAGATTGCTATATACTAATGAAGAATAATCTGAAAAACAAATCAATACCACAGTACTGTTTACAGTAGCCACATAGTAAAAATGAAATACTTCGGGATAAACCTTACCAGAGAAACAAAAGAGTTGTGCAAAGAAAACTAGAACAATACTACATGAAACCAAGAGGACCAAAAACCAATTTAAAGTCACTTCCATTGAGTTGATTCCAACTCAAAATAACCCTATTGAGCAGGGTAGAACTATCCTTGGAGGTTTGGGGGACTATAAATTGGGATAGCAATTAACTTATACTGTAGTAAGAAAACTTAATCTTTCTTTTGCAGAGTGGCCCTTGCTTTTGAACTATAAATTTTACAGTCAGCAGTCCAGCACTTACCTAACCGCTATGCCACCAGGGCTCCTGCTAAGAAACCAAGAGACAACTTCCAAAAACATAACATTCTATGTTCATGGTTAAGAAAGATTCATATAGTGAAAATAATTATGGTACCAAAGCAATCAATATGTACAATCCAATTACGGTCCAGATCTCCAACTTCATTTTTTAGCGAAATGAACAAAAAAAAAACAATTACTAACTTCATAAACAGAAGAAGAGGTCCAGAATAAGCAAATAACTTCTTTAGAAGAATAATTAAGAAGAAGACTTCTCACTTTTCAATTTTGAAACCTATTATACAGTCACAGTACTTAAAACAGCCCAGTATTGGTTCTATGATAGATACATAGACTAACGGAACAGAATAGAGAACCCAATAATAAATCCACTCACCTACAGATGATTGATCTTCACCATCACCATAATTCAAATGCATCACTTCTTCTTCAGTCTTCTGTATTTGATGCCCAACTTTCACATGCATAGGAAGCTATTGAAAATATCTTGGCTTGGATCAAGCACATCTTTGTTCTCAAAGTAACACCCTTGCTCTCCAATACTTTAAAGAGATCTTTTGCCAAATATTTACCCAGTGTAATGTGGTAAGAATTATGCTGTGTGAAAAGAACCCATCAAAAATTATAAATATTATATGAGAAAACCATTATAAGGGCAAAAACAAGAAACAAAATCTTTCATGCCAAAGGGAGCACTATTTGAAGATTGTCAAGGTGGGAAGACGGGCTGAGCCCCAGTGGCATAAGAGGTTGAGTGCGGGACTGCGGCCCGCAGGCTTGGCGGTTCAAATCCAGCGGCGGCTCTCAGGAGCAGCGCTAGGTAGCTCCCAAGACCACCAGAGGGCAGTGATGCTCCCTCCCAAAAAAAACAATGTAGGAAGACAATGAAAGAAAGATAAAACAACGGGATTGTTGAGGGTGCTAACTTGGGTGACATGAAAGAGAATAGTGAATAACTGAGTGAAGAGAAATGGAGGTGGTAAAGGGAAAACTCTTGGGGGCATGTATAGATCATTCAAACAAATACAAAGTTTACATTTTGAAATGTAACCTTCTTCTAATTTACAATAGAATTGGCATTAATAAAAAAAGGAAAAGCTCAGCAATTCTTCTACTCCTGGAAAGAATCAGTCTTGGAAACCCACAGAGGCAGTTCTGCCCTGCCCTGCCGGGTCTCCATGAGTTGCAATAGGCTTGATGGAAGGAAGTTTAACCCCAATTAGGTAGAAAAACAAAGAGGTTCTGATTCAGAGAGAAAATATTAGAATCCAGATATACATTTAGAATCTATTGTATTTGTTATAATAAAATTACTATGTGTGTATGATAAATGTATCTCTTATGAGGGGGTATCCCCCAGAAGATTTTTTTCAAAGCTATATATTTCATTTTCTCTAACAAAACAATCATATCACCTTCAAAGTATTCTCCATTACATTTTATACATCTGTCGAATCTGTGATTCCATTTTTGCAAGCTTATTTGAAGCTCATCTGCTTGGATGGTTTTTTCTGTCACCCCCTCTAAGTTGTCCAATTGCTGTCCTTACATGTTCCTCTTGATTCATGGAAATAAAAAGAAGTATCATGGAGCAAGGACAGTTGAGTCAGGTGCGTGGGACAAAGGGTTCGCCAAAAAGAGATGGTTGTGTGAGCAGGTGCATTTTCCTGTTTGCAAAACCTGTCCCCAGTCTGCCACAAATCAGGCTTCTTTTTGTTACACTGTTACACAATCTTTTCAGAAATTTAAATAGAAAGCCTGATTAACAGTCTGACCTGGTCAAAAAATCTCCAAATGCAGTATCCCATTCACATCAAAAAAACAAATGAGCATTGATTTTTTGGTGGGTACCCCCTTTGTATGTTATTCGTCTCCTGGGTATATGAAAAACACCAGGGATTGATGTTCATGAATTCTAGAATACTTGCAAAATTCATGGATAATTGCACATGTAAAATTTATAGTCAGTCATAAAATTGTATACTTTTTCTAGTGAAGAAAAGAAAATATTTGGAGTTAAAAGTTACAGATTTTGCTATTTTGTGATTTCTTTTGGGGGAGGGCTCCAAAGTGGGGTCACTCTATTTTTAATAAAAAAGTGGTTTTAGAAGTTGAATATACACTGGCCTGCACATACAAATATAACCATGCCCTCAATCTTTAGTTTATTTTGCTTGGGGAAAAAGTTCTATGAATGTTTGTGTTAGTCCAGATAGACTAGAGAAACAAATGCATAAACATGTATATGGATATAAGGGAAATTTTTATATACAAGTGGAATGGAACATTGAGAAAGCATCCCAACCCAGTCCAGCCCAGGGTCACCAGTCCGATATTAGCACATCTGTCCAACACCAGTCCATAAAGTCCCCTTCAGACTCATGGAGTCACAGACCAGTGGGTGCACAGTCCCATGCATCCAGCAGCAGCAGAAGCATCTCAGGGCTTGCAGGGGTCTCCTCATGGCTCCTCATTTCCAGGGCTTAGGGTCCATCAGCAGTATCCATCAGTGGTAGAAGCATCTCAGCGCTGGCAGGCGTCTCTCTGTCACTTCTCTGGCCGCAGAGGTCTGACTCCACTAGGGCAAGCCCATGTTGCCTCTCCTCCGGCTCCTCCATTCTCCAGGAATGGGGATTGATCAGCATGCTGTCATCTCGTCTTTTCAGTAGTTAGCCATCTCAGAGACTCAGTCAAGTCTCTCTTCTGCAATTTCGAAATACCGCGAGATATCCCAGGATTGTCAAGAGAAAGCCATGCCCACACAGAGGCCTTATTGGCTATCTCCAGAGTGACAGGGTAGACTCCACCCCTACACTCCCAATCATGAAATTAACATCAAGTATGCGACCACCACAATGTTTTTATCTTTTTTTGGGGGGGTGGGCATCACTGCTCTCCGGTGGTGGGAGTAGGAGGCCCATCCCCACTGCTGGAATTGAACCTCCATCCCAGTGGGCCGCAGCGCCGCGCACAACCACTATGCCACCGGAGCTCAGTCCCACCAGAATGTTTTTAAATAAATCTCTTTGATTTGACCCCAAATGCTGCAAGAAAACTGCTATCATTGACACATTAATAAAGTCTGCATAAATGGCCTATTAATAGTTGACACTGAATTGATCATTTCAGACTTTACAAAAAGGTCAAAGAGATGATTGTGTGTGTGTGTGTGTTAGTCTGAGTAAACTAGGGCAAATCCACAAAAACTCATAGGTACAAAAGAGAGTTTTATATAAAGGGTAAGTGTAAATTAAGAAAGTATCCCAACCCAGTGCTGTCCAAACCTATAAATCTAATTTAAGCCCATATGTCTGACACCAATCTACAAAGTCCTCCTCAATCTACTAAAAAGCATGCAATGACTCCAGCTGCAGGACGAAAGCTGAATCAGTGGGTGTGCAAACATATCAGCGCTGGCAGGAGTCTCCACACAGCTGTTCCTGCACCCAGGGCTACATCAGGGTCAGTCCATGTGACTTTTCCTCAGGGATGTCTTGCAGGAAGTGAGCCTTGCCAGCTGAAACAGGGATTTGCGTAAGGTAGCTGCACCCTGGTCCGATCATCAGAGATCAAGAGACCCGAGAACTAGAAAGGTGAGGCTCACTGAGCTACCTAGCTCTCTGCCCTTCAATTAATCTCGCATGCATTTATTGGCCAGGTTGGCAAAATAAACCTTAATGATCTCTTACTGGATATTTTAAAATCAAGAAGTCAAAAATCAAGCAACCAAATTAATGTGAAGGGGTGGGGAAGTAGTGGGGATCCAAAACCCATATGCAAATTAACACATTAAAGACTGGATAATCTTGGGATCTGTCCACAATGTGTTAATTTTTTAAATCATTTTATTGACCGATTTTTCAATAAGGAATAAGGGAATCCAGGACAGATGGTCCCTGTAGGACCAGTGGTGAGAGTAACCATTTTTTAGTTTTACAAATTATTTTTATATTTTTACAAATTATTAGTTCTGACATCTAACCCTCACATTAACTCTGATTGGTATACCACTTTTGCATTATATATATATATATATATATATGTAAATACTGACAACTTTCAGGTAAATTAGAAACTACTTTGTTGTTTTGATGTATTCAGTATTTTTACTGAATTTAAGCAAAAACACATACCCCATAATGATTTGGGGGAACAAAGACTATTATTAATTTTGAGTTCCTAAAGGAACCTTGAAAAACTACTAATGTCATAATGACCTCCAAATAGGAATTTTATAAATAATGACCTAGAAATAGGAACTTTATGAGTGACAGGTTCTTGTTGCATAGTTGCTCAGTGCTTTCTCCTTTTACCTCAAGAATTTTAAGAGGGGGGTTATAGATGTGTGCTGCTTTATCTGAATGCATCTTGACAATCAGGGAAATTATAGATGCTACAGCAAAAATTCTCAAGTTAGGTTTCATAAGTATAAAGATTAGTAGTTCTCTGAAGAATAATAAATTTAGAGAATTATCTAAATTTTATCTATTGTCTGATTCACAGAATAAGGATATCACATTTTATTTTAAATCTCCATTGAAAAGCACTAGAGAAATGTAGTAGAAAATAGTATGAATTATAGTTTTTGTATTATCAAGAAAACTTGCCGAATACAGATGGTGCTATGCAGACTATTATGACTATATTGTGTGTGGAAGCTAGGAGAAACAAAATGCAATATTAAAGCATAAATCCTTGAACCTTCCTCCCAAAAGAATCATAAATACTAAATAAGGTTCTACCTACTAGTGTGATATATACATACAGAAATACAGAATTTATATGACTGAAAAAAATGTGTCAATTGCTGCCGAAGCTTTCTGTAATACTGGGAAGAAGTGGGAGACAAGGGAAAATGTCCTAGAGAAAAAGAAAAATATTTAAGTCAATGTGGTCAACTAATATTAGCTAGTTAATATAATGAACATATTAGCTAGCTAATATATTGAATACTGCTAATGATGAAGTAGAATATATGGTGCAATATTTTAACATATATAGTGCTAATTCAGTTTGTTTCATTTTATTTTTGTGCAAAATATGTAAACTTCTTACTAAATGAGGCATCTGTTTTTTAAATAATTTCTTTGTATTGAGACTTTTTGCAATTGCTTGACTTTTTTAGAGACACCACGTGGGTAGAATGTAAATTTCATGGTAATGGATTTCAAGCACACTGTTTCAATTATTGTAATGGTTCAGCATCAGACAATGAACTGCAAGCTATTTCTTCAGTTTACTTGTTGAGAATTGGATCCTAAATGCTTCCTTCTGCCTACTTACACCATATTAGCAGTGATCTCTTTATGACTATTCACATCATCAATAAATGTAAATAAACTCATATGTGAACAAAATATATATTTTAAAACCTCAATGTAATCAAAGAATAGTGAGATATTTCACATGGAGGATCCAAAATCATGATAGTCATCTGTGTCTCAAAACAGGAATATATATTTCTGGGCAAAATCTAAATTCTCTTTAAAAATCCGATTTTATGAGAAAAATGTAAATGTAAAACTGTTGGCATAAAAAATAGTTTTCTGATTATTCTGAGCAGTATATGTTGTACCAGAGAAGCCTTTTCAAAGGAAACCAAATTTAGAGGTATCCCTTTTTTTCTGTTTCATAACTAAGAAAATAGATAGTACAATACCTACTTCCGTTTCACCAGGTGTTGCTAACTATAAAAGCTAGAATAGTTCTTGTTTATAGTCAGAATAAAATAAAATGTATACTAATTCAACAAATTTTACTATGAATATAATTTGCAGTTAGTTTTTACCTTAGTTTCCAAAAACCAGAGTGGGCCAACATGACCTTAAGAAATCATTGAAATAAATATAATCTTTATTTGTTCTATAAAGCATGTCTTTCCTCTCAAGTTATCTTCTTTATGTTTCTGCTTCATTGTTTCGGGTTTTTAACTCATAATGACTGATTGAAATTTTCCCAAAGCAGAGATGATTGTGTACCAGAACACTATATAACCTTACTAACACTCAGCCACTCGGAACTACTCCATCTGGGTTTCGGTTCATCCAAAAAACCAGCTGCTCTAAACAAATGCCTTACTCATCTTGCCTGTTGTATCATGAGTTTGAATATGCTACTGCTATAATTGCCATTCTCGATTTTTGAATAGCTTCAGCAACCAACTGACAATTTATTGAGTACACGGGCTGCTGCTAATTGTTTGGTCATAAAATTGGGTATAGGGATTATTTTAGTACTACTGACTGAAAGCAGTTGTGCTCCCTGAAAACTCACTATGGGAAACATATTAGCTTTAAAGATAGAATATGAGCCTTTGAGACTGTCAGAAATATCGAAACTTGCCAAATTTGGAAGTTAGAGAATAGCCAAGGAAGTCAGACATTAGAAAAACAAAATCTCAGATTAAGAATGATTGCTTATGTATATCAGGAAGGTCTAGTTTACTATTGCTTCTTCAAGACACTAGTCTTGGAGAAGCAGGACATTTTTGAGGATGTCCCTAGGGACTTTCTGGATATTCTCCACCCTCACAGCTAATTCTTGTGACAATAATAACACTAGGCACACTTTTGATCTTGTGACTGATGCTTCCATGAACATTGTGGATACAGTAAGACAAAATTCTTGAAAATTTCATTTTCTTCTCCATTTATCATGATGTTACCTTATAGGTCCAGTTGTGAGGATTCTGATTTTCTTTATGCTGAGTCATAATCTGTATGGAAGTCTGTAATCCTTGATCTTCATTAGCAAGTGTTTCATGTCCTCCTCACTTGCAGCAAGCAAGGTTATATCATCCATGTATTGCCAGTTGTCAAAGTCTTCTTCCAATATGAAGCAACATTCTTCTACAAATATTCTAGCTACTTAGATTATTTGTTCACTATACAGATTGAATTAATATGGTGAAGCAATACAACCCTGATGCACACTTTTCCATATTTCAAACTATGCAGTAGTCTCTTATTGTGTTCCCACAACTGCCTCTGGATCCAAGTACAGATTCCACATGAACATAACTAAGGGTTTGGGGATTACCATTCTTTTCTGGGCTATCTATAATTTGTTATGATCCACACAGTCAAATGCCTTTACATAGCTAATAAATCATAAGCAGCCATATTTCTGGTGTTCTCTATTTAGAGTCAAGATCCATTTGACATTAGCAGTTATATCTCTTGTTCCATGTCCTCTTCTGAATCAGCCTGGACCTCTGACAACGTACTTCTGCAACCATTGTTGGATTATCTTCAGCAATATGTTACTGGCATGTGATATTAATGACATTGTTCGACCATGTGAGTATTTAATTTGGTCAGCTATTTGGAGTGGACAGAAATATGGGTGTCTTCTAATCCGTTAGCCAAGTAGCTGTTTCACAAATTTCCTGGCACAGAGGTATAGGTGCTTCTGATGCTTAATGACCTGCAGAAACATTCCAATTGGGATTGCCTCAGTTCCTGGAGACTTGATTTTGTTCAAGGCCTCCAGTGTGGCTTGAACTTCTTCCTTCCTCACCATAAATTCTTGTTCATTCTCTACCTCCTGAAATGGTGGTCTGTTGGCTTGGTATTTTTTGGTATAGTGATTTGATTGTTCTTTCATTTTCTTTTGATGCTTCCTACATCATTCAATAATTTGCCCATAGAATAGTTCAAGATTTCAGCTTCAGGCTTAATTTTTTCCAAATCCATCTTATTGAAAGACATTATAGATATCATTCCATAATTCAATCATAACAAGCAATATTGTGAAATTGCTACCAGAATCACTTTCAAAGCATTCTCTTTATTCTTATACTCCTTCATACTAGCATCATTTAATTCCAACACTCCTCCTTGCAAGTCCTAGAGGCATTTATTCTACTTGTTGTCTCTTTAGGTCCATCCTTCCCGGGTTTCAGATACTCAAACCAGAAAAAAAATAACCTCAAGAGGGCTACCCTCAATGACAAAATAAATCAGAGCTAAACCCCAATAGTTTTAAAAATAGAAGAGTTCATTGAAAAACAGACCAGACCCACCATGTATGAGGGAGATTATCTGACAAGGTTTTAACTATGCAAGTAAGGTTTATCATTTTTATCTCCTACAATCCTTTCTCCAATGTACTCTGTTTGGTAACCAGTTTATTCCAATCCTTTTATTATGTATAGAGGGAAATCCATGGAGGCTTATTACCTGTATAGATCTCACAAATGCATCTTGGTCTCCCACTGACTCCATAGCCTTCTGCAAACCAGAATCTCACAATCTAGACTCTGATACTATTCCCTCCTTTGACTTGGATTATATGATTTGCAATCCTTTGGTCACTGATGTAGTGTGTTTCTTCCGTGTATACTTAGTTGACATCTCATTTGGATGACTGCTTGTATGGAAACAAGCCTTTAAGACCTCAAATGCTACTTTATCTGATAGTGGGGCACCATTTAATTTCTACACCACACTTTGCTATAGCATCCAAATCATCTGTGTTCTCTGATTTAAGAACAGATTGTTCTGAAATTTTAGTTAGGATTTAGTGCGAGCTCCAATTCCATCCCTTGATCTATGCTTTTCATTTTTTATCTGTCTTTGCCTCCAATTAGAAGCCTCCTTGTTAATTTATTTTAGAGGGTCTTATCGATCATCTCCCTGGAGAATAAAAGTATTCTGTTAATACTCTCATTAATTAGCCTCTGGTACTAATTTTTAAAATGCTGTAGAGAGGGATATTGTGCCAAAGCAATCTACATTTCACTATACCTGAATTATGCACATTGTGAAGAATAAATCCCTTTGTGGATGAATGTGTTCTACACAGACAATGGGGGTTGGTTGTCAAGGAACAATTAAAATAATATTCACTGAGAATGCCAGTCACTGGTTTGCCAGAATAATATATATCTGAACACAGCATATGGGGTATTGATGTAGTAAGTCAATAATTGTCTACCTAGTGACTATTCAATGCTTGTGAACTCCCTTCTGCTTCTTTAAAGACCATGAATTTTCAATCATAAGTCTTTAGGCTACAATATGTTTGAAGTGCAGTCCAGGTCAGTTGGTGGAGTTTCCGGATCAGCTTTCTCTCCTACAGTCTTTGGAACATGTTGCGACCTCACACACCCAGGATTCAATGCCCCAGTGTCCTATGTCATTTGCCCTGGGTCCCGAAAGAGTGTCCAGTTGATCCAGTCAATGGCTTATTTGGTGTATATTACCAAAGATACTCTCCACTAAGGGTCCTTACAAGTATTTTTAGTCCTTCTCATCCAACTTGGAGGTCAGGAGGGTTTTTATACAGTTCAGTATATGCTAAAAAAAACACTCCCTCTTTGGTTGCTTAATTCTATGTCTTCAAACTTTTTATTATAATATTTGAGCTTTTCTTCTCAAACTGCCCTTTGACGTTTTTTATTCAACTCTTTGACTTTATCATTTCCTTCATTTGCTGCCATCTAGGATTGAGAGTAATTACCAGAGTCTCTTCTGACATCCACTTTTATCTTTTCTTTCTCTCCTGTCTTTTTAATGACCTTTTGATACTTCATGAATTACGTTATTCATGCCCTTCCCCAATTCTCCAGGTCTTCAGTCATAAGTGTTCACTAATTCAGATCTATTTTTGAAATGGTCTCTAATTTCAGGTGGGGTATACTCAAGGTAATATTTTGGCTCTTGTGGACTTGTTTTATTGTCCTTTGGCCTTTATTACTTTGCATAAGAGCAATTCATGGTTTGTCTCACACTCAGGCTCTGGTGTCATTTTAACTGTTGGTATTGAATTTCTCTAATGGGTCTCCTTACAGATATTGTCAATTTGATGATATCTGTGTGTTCCATCTGGAGACATTACTCTGTAGAGTATCCTTCTGTGTTGTTGAGAAAAGGTATTTTTTATGAACACATGGTTGGTCTGGTAAAATTCTATCATGTGACCTCCAACTTCATTCCTTGTGGCTATTTTCTCAAGAACGAACAGCATATTCCTTCTTCATAATGTATTCTTAGTCTGTTGAAACATGTTCAACTTGGGGAACCCTGTTGGTATTTGAAATACTGGTGACATAGCTTCCAGCATCATAGAAGCACACAAGCCACCACAGTATGGCATGCTGATAGACAAGAGGTGGATTTGTGGACCTAGATGGAGGGTATGTTAATAAACAATAAACAATAGCATTACACATTTTATATATATATATATATATATAAAATATGGTGAATTTTATTTAAGCCCATATGTCTGACACCAATCTACAAAGTCCTCCTCAATCTACTAAAACACATGCAATGACTCCAGCTGCAGGAGGAAAGCTGAATCAGTGGGTGTGCAAGCATATCATATATATATGTGTGTGTGTGTGTGTGTGTGTGTGTGTTTGATGAAAATTTCTATTATTTTGAGGCAACACTTTTTGGCTCACATAACAAACTTTCATATAACTTGAAAATGTATTGAAAAGAAAAAAGTCATTTTCATTGCATTGATTTTGACTTATAGAAACCCTGTAAGTGCTACATAAGACTTCTAAGTTTAGAAACAGGAACAGATAGACTCATATTTCTACCTTGTAAGGACTGATGGGTTTAAATCACCAACCTTGTAGTTAGCAGTCCAACACTTAAACTGCCATCCACCAAGGTTTCTCAAAATTAAGACAAGCCTCCTATTATATTTGTTTCCCTGGTATTCCCTCAGTTTTAATTTTTCTAAATGTAAATGTTTCAGTAATTATTTACAGATAAAATTCTAGGTAAAATTATCGAGAAGATTCAGTTATTCTTTCCCCAAATCCTCTCTCTCTTCTTATCTTTCTGCACAACCTCAATTTGGACTTAGACACCCACTTGCCTTGACTTCTTAAAGGGTTCCCATACAGTACCTTCCCATATTCAGCCTTGACATTTTTCTTAAATATACTATCACATTTAATTAAATATGTGTTAAATTAAATTGCAAGGATATGCATTTTAATCTTTCTAATTTCATTATTTGGTACATGTGTCTATCAGTCTGAGTAGACTATCAAAACAAATTCATAAGCATAGTTATGTGTATAAGAAGGAATTTTATATACAAGAGCTGTTGAATATTGAGAAAATAACCCAGTCTCATCCTGATCAATCCATAAATTTGATAGTCCAGATCAATTCCATAAGTCTGATATTATCCATATGCAGCACCAGTCTATAAAGTCCTCATCAGACTCACGGAACACATGTAATGATGCCAAATGCAAGACAATCACATGCCAGTGGGTGCAAAATTTTGTGGATTCAGTGGCATTCGAAGCATCTCAGCACTGGCAGGGGTCTTCATGTGACTCCTCCCGTTCCCATGGCACAGAGTCTATCAGTGTAGTGCCATGTGTCTTGTCAGTAGAGCGTTTCTCCAGGGAGTCAGCAGAGTCTTTCCTACCTCCAATAAGAAAAAAAAAACATCTCCCAGAATCCTCAGGAGAAAGACATACCCACACCGAGGTGTCATTGGCTAAGATCAGATTGACAGACTAGACTCCACTCCTGCACTCTTAATTCTCTCAAGTCCCAAACTGCTACACTACATCTTCACAAACTACAAATTCATTACTTTTGATATACCATAGTCTAATACATCTAAGCATGAATTATATAAAATATTACAATACATTAGTTACATTAAGATAATGAATGCAACTAATTTTAGTATCATCAATCAGAATAGAAAAGAGACAAATACATTTACTTTTCAGCACAAAAAGAGCATGCATATATCTGAACATTAAATTGAACATATGTATGTGGAAGAAGAAAATTCTCATTTGAAGTATATTTTGATGGTAACCTTACAGATAAATGATTCATAACATGGCTAACTTGGAGAATAATTTTATTTTTAAAATCATATTCCATTTATCAGAAAACTTTTTAAGGTGAATTAGGTGAAAGTTTACAGAGCAGATCATACTTTTGCATTCAACAATTTGTTGAATTTGTTGAAAAAGAGCCTCAAAACAAAAACCCAGGATTTCCCCTGGATAACATCCTCCTTCCAGCACTAGGAGGGCCTGCTTTGACTTCTCCCTGGGCATCTTCTGCATGCCTCTCATGCTTTCTGAACTGACCCCACCTCCTGAGAAGGACTCACTTCATTTCTTCTTTTCAATTTGAGCCTACGCTTTAAAAAGACTTTGGCTTGGCTCTGGAGAAAAATATAATACCTTATCATTTGATCTCCCTTTTTACCTATTTTAAATTTGTTCTACATTTTAATATTTCTTGCCTTCTTTTTGATTGAGGTTTTCTTCATTTTTTAAAAAAAATTGTTTTGGGGATTTTTATTTGTTTGCTTTGCTAGGGTCCTTTTTGCTTTGTTTTCCATATGAAATATGGAATAGATAAAGCTATAGAGACAGCAAAGACATGGGAGGGTAGGATGCAGGAAAATGGGGAGCTAATAACAATGAATTCAAGAAGAAAGAAAATGTTCTAGAATTGATGGGTAACTTTTTAATAAGACTAAACTATTGAAGTGCATGATATGTAAATTATGTCAATAAAATTATTTTAAAAGAAGCTTTATGTATATCTCTGTACTTTATAGTGTCTAATACAATGTCGTATGTGTGCAATATTTAATGAATAACTTAATATTTCAACCTTAATAATTAACTTTAATAATTAGAGTGATTTATTTCTTTGGATAGCTGCATAAATTATCAATTCTGTGTAGGGCAATTCGTGATAATCAAGGCTGAAAATAAGATAGAGATACTTATAGAGAGTTAGAGAAACTAAAGCTTCTTGAATATCAGAGATATGGTAGTTGCTTCTGTTGGGAACTGACATTTTCTATATTTTTTTCACCTAGGACACAACAAGGAACATGCGAGTTTGCATAGTATTGTTCGAAAGTCAAATATTCTGCCCTGTTTTTGAACTTTTTTTCTGGAAGGAAAAGATTTGTAGTCTGTGTGGGAAAACACCAGAAGTCACTTGAATGGCTGTCTTAGGTGCTGCAGAAATCCTAGAATGGGAATTTGGAATATCACCTGTGTGAGGCCGGGTTAACTAGAAAAACAAATCCGATGAAACTCATCTATGTGTAAGAAAGATCTTTATATGAAGAAGTAATTGTCCATCAGGAAATCATCCCACCCAGTCCAAATGAAGTCCATAAGTAAATATGATGCTGGTCCATAAGTCTTTTTTTCAGAATAACAAAGTCACATCTAATGATGTAGAAGGCAGGAATATCATTCTCTGGGGGGTGCTAGACCTGTGGATCCAATGGCAGTGGATGTTTCTTCAGGGTTCCAGGCAGGTCCCAGCGTGGCTGGCTGGCAGCACAATGGTGAAGGCCAAGAGA
>PVJH01042438.1:0-14283 GCA_004026705.1 Nesogale talazaci
CACACAATTCCATTTTAATGTGCTCGTTAGTCGTAGCACATTTCAGACATAATTGTGAACGCAACACCAAAATTATAGCAAAAAGACAATTTTAATGCTGCCGTAGAAAAGAGGGTTATATGAAGAGTCACATAACGGTGCTTCATTGTCAACAACAAAACAGGGCACAGAGTGTGTTACAGTGTCTGTGCTGTTTACATGCCAATATTTTATACATAGGTTCTCAGATGGTGTCAGCTGTCAGTTACTTCTGCAAATTAACTGCCAAAAATGGAGGCGAACAGAAACGCTGGGAGAGCCGGTAACCACGGGTTACCTTTCAGAGAAGCCTACCGAGGAAGCTGCAGTGTGGGATCTTGGGAGAATCATTAGGAAGAACAAAACAGAAAGTTACCAACGGAAATAAAAAGGTGTCCTACCCCACGGAACAAACGGCAACCAAGAGGGTCATAAATAAGTGGAAGGGCTGGGATCACAGAATACCCCACGACTTTTAGGCAAAGTACGACAGTACAAAACATTTTAAAGGCTTTTTGTATCAGTGTTTAGGAAATACAGTACGAGTTCTTTTTCTTTTTTGCCTTTTGTTTGTGTTCTTTCTCTTCTCCTTTTCAAATGAGCTTAACCCTTTGAGCACCGAGCTGACTTTGGAATGCGCTCTGATTTCTAATAAACACCTTGAAAGGCCGTGTGCAAAGTGGTTCTGCTGCCTAGGCTGCGGCTGCTTCTCGCTCCGAGGCGCCTTCAGCCAGACGGCTCGGGACAAATGGCAATGCGGTGCTAATAAATATGCATAATTTAAACATGAGCCTCTATCAATATAGACGTACTGTATCGCAAAACAAACGATCATACTTTGCTTTCGGATAATGTTTCTGTATACTTTATAAATGCTATCTGTGGTATCTTCTGTATAATTTACAATGTTTCCTTGTAAAAAATAATAAAACAAAACAAACAAAAACAAAACCCATAGACCTTAAAAAAAACAAGAAACAAAAACAATAAAATATACACTATACATAGGCACAGCTTATGCCCAGAGCATAGTAGGTACATAAAAACGCGGTTGCTATAGATGCAGGGGAGGCAAGAAAAAGAAAAGAAAGAAACCGGTCATTTAATCACAATCACATTTTTTTTTTCATAAGAGAGTCTGAAATCTATACAATATATACATCTATGTTTCAATGTGAAAATAATATTCTTTTAAATTTCAAGGCGTGTAATACCCCTGCAGACCTGCATAAGTGGAGGTTCATATTATTCATTATAATTAAGCTGGTAGAGGAGTTTAAAAAACAGAGCTTCATACATTATTATTATTTCATTTTATAACCAAATTAATGCAAAAGTGCTTCAAAGTACTCAGGGCTGAAGACGAAAGGGTGAGGAGGACTAGCACACGCCAGTCGCGTGGAGGAAGTGTGCCCGGGTTCGTTATAAATGCTTAAACTGTCTGTTAACGCATGCAGCTTGAAGCACCAGAGCGATGCTTACAACTAAATCCCATTTACACAAAGTCCCAAACACTTTACCACTGCATTGTAACCTTCATAGTTTTACCAGTAACAACAGCTGAGTATGCACCTCTAGGAAACACTGTACAGTTATACAAAACGGTCCGGCCCAGGCTGGTGCTCTGCAGTTAAAATAAGAATGTGTGCCAAGAACAAGATGGAGGCGGCCCGGAAGTGCCTGCCCAGGCTGCCCTCAAAGCAAAGGAAGAGTCCCTCCCATCAGAAGCCAACGCTACTGCTTCTCCAGCTCGGACACGTACAGGAGGTGGTCTTCCGGGGACTTCCCGTGGGTTTTGCTGAGGTGCAGTTTGACGGCGTGCTTGCTTGCAAAGGTCCGATTGCACAGCTTGCACTGGTAGGAGGTCCCCAGGTCCTCCTCGGGGGAGGACGTCACCAATTTCTCTGAGGGGGACTTGGTTTGTGCTATTTGATTGTGAATTTGTTCGGTGGACAGTTTGGACAAGTCCCGCAGGCGGAAGCCCAGGTGAGACTCGAGATGACTGATGTACGTGGAAGGAGTCCTGATTTGTGACGCACAGTCGTTACAAAAGAACACGGGGTGGCCAGTGTCCAGGTTTTTGAGGAACTTTGTTCCCCCTGTCCTTCGGAGCTGGTACTTCACATTGGCCAGCCAGTGGCTGATGGTGGTCATGGAGAGACCCGTGAACCTGGAGATGTGCATCCGCTCCTGGGGGCTCAGGTCGGACATGATGTACTTGCCCTCGGAGGTCTGCCGCAGGCTGGCGGCGAACTGGGCCTGCAGGATCAGCAGGTGCTGGGGGTTCCAGTTTGACTGGCGGCCCTTCCTCTTCTGCGCGGGCGTCGCCTCCTCGGCCTCCTCCAAAGTGGCCCCGTCAATGTCAGACTTCTCTGAGACGCTGGAAGGGGTGGAGGATTTTGACGTGTGGCTCTCTGTCAAGTTCTTCAGCATGTCAGAGATATCTGACAAGGCATTCTCGCGGAGCGGCGAGTTTGACATGAATGATACGACGGCAGATGTCTTTGCCGTTGTCACCGTGGATGAGGAGGTTGCCGGGGCTGTGGACGTGGGTGACAAAAGCACTGAACCCAAAGAGCAGCCTTTGTCACTCTTCCCTTTTGTCAAGTCTATGGGCTGGTCGTTGTTGACGTGGAAGAAATAGCGGTCCAGGTGGTCCACCTTCTTGGACTGGAGAGGTGGTGGGGTGGCGACGGCCGCCTTCTCCGCCAAGCTATTGCTCATCTTGAAGAGCATGCTCATGGGGTCCAGCGCAGGCAGGGAGGGCTTGGCAGCCTTGCCCAGGTGGATGTTCATGACCGACTGGAGGGCGCTCAGCGGGTTGACGAACGGCTGCTCGGGCGGGTGGTCAGTGATGATGGCGGTGCTGCTGCTCAGGGCGCTGCTCAGCGGCTTCATCAGCTCCTTGCCGTTCTCCACGGGCTCGGCCGCTGGGCTCCCCTCCTTGGCCCCATCCTGCTGGGGGCTGGGGCTGCTCTCCTGGCTTTTGAAGGCCCCGTCGCCGGGGGCTTCCATCTTGATGGGCTCACTGACTTCGCTGCTGCACGGTGAAGGTGAGGCCCGCTTGGGTGGGGACAGCTTGCCCTCTGGCTCCTTCATCTTCTCCTCGACTTTGGCGACTTTCTCGGTGACTTTTTTCACCAGCTCCTCCATGGCATGGAAGTTGGTCTTGGGCATGGGGGAGGTCTGGCTGCTAGCTGGCGAGACCAGCGGCTGGCTCTTGGTGGGAGACACGGTGTCGCTGGTGGCAAACATGGGCTTCAGGGCTGTGTTTTTCCCCGAGGAGCCCAGAGACAACTTCATCATGTTGGGGAGCTGGTAGGCAGCATGGATGCTGGGGTAGCCCCCCCAGCTGGGGGTGCCATTCTGCGCCTTGTTGATTGCTGATGTCACGGTGTTTTCTAAGGACTTCAGGATATCTAGTCCCCCCTTGGGACTCTCCTCTAAGTCGTTTTCGGTCAAGTAGTGGTATTTGGAAGAGATGTCATACTTCTCCTCTTCCTCGCCGGGCTTCTCCTTGTCCTTGGGCTTCTCGTCAGTGACGGCTTTCTCCTTGTCCACCTCCTTCTTGACCTCCACGTTCAGTTTTGGGGAGACGCTGGAAGGTGTGTTGGAGGGGGACGTGAAGGTGGTGGCTGCCAGGGGCACAGATTGCACCTTCTCGTCAATCAGGGTCGTAATGGTGGGCGTGATGGGTGTCTCCATGATGGGCTTCCCCTTCTTCATGGCAGAGTTGGTGACCTTGATGAAATGGCCAGTCACCATCATGTGGGCCGTGAGCTCCTGCAGGGTGTCATGGGAGCTGCCACACTCCATGCACTTCAGGATCTGGGACTTGCGGGCCTCGAAGTGCCAGGCATAGCTCGCCCCGTTCTGGTGGCCGTAGCGGTTGTTGGGGGTGATGTATGGGTTGGCGTTCTTCTGAAGCGCGTCAGTGGTGTCGGCCAGCGCGGCCTTGGGGGTGCCGCCGGTGGAGTCCGGCGAGCTGGGGAGCTCCAGCTCCAGCAGTGCTTTCTTCCGCGAGGCCGGGAGGATTTTGGCGGCCACGGGGGTGACAGGTTCCTTCAGAGGCACTTTTTGGTAGTGTTTTGTTTTGATCATATGGACACTCAAGTCCTGGAGGGACTCAAAGGAGTGGCCACAGTACATGCACTTCAACACCTTCTGGGCATCTTCCTTGCCCTCCATCTCCAGCAAGGAGCGCTTGCGTGGCTTGGACCAGCGCTTGGGGTTGTTGTTATCGGTCTCGTGGTTGTCGTCTCGGTAGTGACCCGTCTCGTTCATGTGCACTGTCAGCTCCACCAGCGTGTCATACGCGGCGCTGCAGTCCTTGCAGCGGAACTTGCTGGCCCCGGTGAAGATGGAGCCGTAGAGCTTGCTGCTCTGCCGGTACAGCTGCACGGTGCTGAACAGGCTGGGCTCGGGCAGCAGGCGGCTCTGGGACACCTGCTGCAGCGTCTTGGCCATGGCGCTCTGGTGCCAGTCGAAGCTGCCGCTGCCGCAGCTGCTGCTACTGCTGCTGCTGCTGCTGCTGCTGCCGTTGTTCTTCTCAGACGAGGGCGGGTGCAGGTTGAGGTTGAGGTTGGACCAGTAGGAATTGGAGAGGAAGTTGTTGTACACGGCTTTCATTTGCTCCAAGCTGTCCGACACGGTGGTGTCTTCCAAGGGCACGGTGACCTCCTTCGCCTCCTCTTCGTTCTTGATGGAGCCGCTCTCAAAGTCAGCCATGCGGTCACTGGTCTCACTGGTGTGCGACTCGCTGTCCATCTCGTGGCTGGAAAACTCTGCCGCTGGGGAGTTCTGGTAACTGGAGCAGGCCTTGCCGAGCTCCTTCTCCGGACACGCGTACTTGGCCGAGGGCTCTCCATCTGCCGGCGTCTCCTCCGGGTCGACGTCTTCATCCACCAGGGCAGCAGCCTTGAGCTCATCTGAAACATAGGCTGCCGTGGGAACAGGTGGGAGATGGGGCGGGCAGGTGGGAAGGCAGAGAGGGAGGGAGGAGGAGAGAGAGGAAATAGAAAAAAAGAAGGGGGAGGGAAACCATTAGTAAGTGTTCATCTTACCTAGAGTATTTTCTCGGCTCCCACGAAAAATTGTAAAAATAGACAGGCACATTTATTTGTAAAATTAAATAGTTAAAATGTGGTGTTTCTTTGGAGCAAAAAAAAAAAAATCTGCTCTTCAAACATAATTTGCCACCTTATTCTTCTCAAGGGGCAACAGCTTGAAATTAAAACTAAATTTGAAATTAATGAAGCACATTCTGGAGGTGGCATTCATTTCTAAAGTAATAAATTACTTGTATCAACCTTAGAGACAGCAGTTCCTGTCTGTCAATTAATATGTCTTATGCTTCTCCTACCCCTAATGCATTTCTTAACCGACAGATTCACCATTTAAATTAAGCAAGCATTTTGTACTCATTACATTTTTGAGACTCAATCTTTAATAAATATAAAGTACAAAAACATCAATAAAATATTCACAAAGTAAAAAGAAAGTCCATCACTGACAATCCGAGGAGAGGGAGGGGACAACCAGGTCTGCAGGCTTCTTCCTTTTGTTCCTCTTTCTTTGGGGAGAAGCAGATCTCCTGAAAAGCCTCGAGGAAGTTGTGTGCCCGAGCCAAGTGCAGGGTGTCCCCAGGAGGACGACCTCTGCTTGGCCCAG
The DNA here is from genome assembly GCA_004026705.1 of Nesogale talazaci. Lineage (NCBI taxonomy): Eukaryota > Metazoa > Chordata > Mammalia > Afrosoricida > Tenrecidae > Nesogale > Nesogale talazaci. Next base: position 5,689 of record PVJH01042438.1, read on the forward strand.
TCCCCCAGATGCCCCCTTCCGCAACCTCAGGTCCCCCCCCCCCCCACCACCACCACCACCAATATATGGGATTCATGCAGAAGTGAGTAAAAGCAAGTTGAAGAGAATTGGTATGCGGTCCTCATCGGGCTATATAAATATATACAAGACCTTACAGAGGCCTTACAAATGTCAAAGTGTTTGCTCTTTAGACTGCTTTGTCAATATTGACTGCGCATAAGCTCCCTGGGCATCCACCAGGGACCCTGTCTTTCTGGAAGCAATGGAGCCAGCGAGCACTTCCTCTGTAGGTGGAGAGCAGCCAAGGCTTCAGGAGACACCAACTGTGAATTCCTCCATGCCCCCAGGCGAGAGGGAGAGGTTTTTTTTGACTCAGCTGATCCATCTGGAATCTGGTCTCCTACAGCCATTTGGGTGGTCCTCTGGACCAGTAGGCATGGCCAGCCATGTGGCCCACAATGCTTTGTTTGCATCCATTCCTGAATACCTGTTTGTTTCAAAACAAGCCAACACACACCTTAGGAAAACAAGGCGGAGTTTGCTGGTATTGTGCACACTCAGAACTGTAAAGAGAGTTCCTTTGCTTGCCCCAGTTACTCTGACACCAGAAACAAAACTTGACTGAAACGGCTCAAATAGGTTAGATTACCTTTAGCCAAATGAAGGTACCCTAGTGGCACAATGGGTTAAGTGCTGGGCTGCGTTCGCAGCCCCCAGCTGTTCTGTGGGGAAAAGAGGAGGCAGTCCACAGCCCTCTGCTGGGGGTTGAGATTGGCTGGGTCATAAGGGGTGGTTTAGTGAAACAGATTGTTGTTTCGCTGATCTCTTCTTTCTGATTGAGTGTGATTCTCTCCCGCTGAATCCTCCTCCTTGGAACACAAAGATTTACACACTGACATGCTGCAGAGTGGTCCTGCTCTTTGAGCAGCGGTGTTATTTGAACTTGGGTAGAGGTGTCTCCCAGGCACCTGCATTCACAGCAGGCCATGGTTCTTGGTTGCCATGGCCTTGATGCTACCTCCTGGCGACCCCATGCATGGATCCAGAATGAGCTGCTCCACGGGGGCTACTTCCGCCTCAGAAGCTGACTGGCAGGCCTGCGTTCCGAGACACCTCCCGGTAGTTTGGAACCATCAACCCTTCAGCTCGTGGGTGCACACCCACGGGGAGACTTCCACTCCTGTGTGAATTATGATGCAAGAACTCGGCAATGCTGTAGACCAACAGTTCTGCTGAGGCCAGGAGTGCTGGGGTGAATCAGCAGTTTGATATAATGCACTTGGAAATGGCATGCCCTGATGAAGCATGAGAATGTCGTGCTGGTCCGGGAATCAAAAGCCACCCCTCATCGCTATTGAGTCAGGCCTGTAGAACTGCCCCTGTAGAACTGTTCACGGGCAGAGAAAGTCCCATCTCTCTCCCGTAGATCGAGTTTCAAACCGCTGACCTGGTGAACCACGGCCTCACACATCACCACTACTCCACCAGGTTAAGTAGCAGAGAAGGAGAACACACCAAATCCAGCTACACCCTTTCTCCACTCGCAGTAGACTCGGAGACTGGAGGCGCAGGGGGCGGCAGTCGGAAGGCACTCCACGCATTCTGCAGGAATGTGCCCCAGACACGGGATCCTCACTTTCTGACCATCCTGCTTTCCGACACTCTGCATTCACAAGGCAGTGAAATATCAACTATCCAAACATGTTTCACCCGGACCTGGGTTCCTTCCCCTTGTGCAACACCCAGTCTGCAGAGCCATGTACGTCTGTCAGGCTCACAGCCAAAGCAGCCCGTTCCTTCCCACTGCTGCTCTTTCCAAACAGATGTGGCAGGGGCAGATGTGGGAGGAGTGGGGGCCCAGGAGGGGATGGCAGGCAGGAGAGGTTGCTGCTGCTGCTTCCTCTACTCAAGTGCCCACCTGGACGTGACCAGGTCCTGTATGGGAAGGTACTCAGGATAACCTGGGACAAGAGGCTGCAGCAGAAGCTGGCTGCTGCCCCACGACTGCTGGAACCTTCTGAGCAGCAGTTCGTTCCCATGCTGTCTGTCTTGGGTTCCAAGTCAGTCCTCTTCAGCCCTGCAGTGGTCTCTGGTTTCTGTGGGACCTTCCTGGCTAGCGGGGTGGCAGCAGGTGGCTAGGGTTATTGAGGGAATGGGACAGCTATAGAGGTTATGGTCACAGGGAGCAACCTTACCAACTATCTTGACCCCCGACTAGCCAGTTGCCTGAGCCCCAGAGCTGCCAACTGTGACCCCAGTCCTCCCTCTGGGCCCCAAGTGCCAAGCCCGACAGCAGAGCCTTGGGTCCCAAGCACAGAGGCGTTGCCGAACAAGGTGTTCTTTGTGCTGGAAGATGACCCCCCAGGTTGGAAGGCACTCAAAACACACAGTGGCTGCACCTAAGTCTGGAGATGACCCACATGGGGAAGGAGGGGCCCGGCCAGGCAGCGTGTGGCTCTGGCAGACAGGGGGTCACCCTCCATGAGGTGGAGCAAAGAAAACGCCAACCAAGAACAAAAACCTCTGAATATCAGACTTGCAGGCTGCTATGGCACCGGGCGAGGGGGCGCGGAGAGCGGCAGACGGAGGGGAAAGTAGTCAACTGTGCTTGCTGACCCTTGCAGGGTCTCCCTAGAAGGACCGAATCAGAACATGCAGGCAGGAGTCTGAAGGAGCAAGGGCGAGGGCGGGGCGGGGTGGGGCGGTGATGGGCACGCTTTACTAGACTCAGCCTGCATAGATAGCACTCCAAAGAAGAAGGCTTTATTTTGAACCCCCATCAGAGAGGGAAGTGTAAGATTCACTGGAACCCCTCACCCCCACCCCTGGCTCCAAAGGGCCCTTCTCTCCTAGTATCGTCCCTTAGAGCCCCAGCCTGCGACTGGCTGCTTCTCTCCCTGCAGTGAAGTCTAGAAGGGGCAGACCAGAGGGGCCTCACATGTGGTCACCCCAGGAAGACACCAGGCAGCTGGAGAAAGCAGGGGCCGGGGCAGGTGGCCCACTGTGACATGAACCAGAAAAGGCATTACTTTTTTTTGTTTGTTTTTTTGTTTTTTGTTTTTTGGGGGGCATCACTGCTCTCCGGTGGTGGGAGTAGGAGGCCCAGCCCCACTGCTGGAATTGAACCTCCATCCCAGTGGGCCGCAGTCCCGCGCACAACCACTATGCCACCGGGGCTCAGCCCGAAAGGCATTACTTTTTATCCCCCCTCGTCTGACCGCTGGCAGCTCCTGCATGTTGATGATGACTGGGTTCCAAAAGCAGACTGGCAGATCTTTCTTCAGAGGTGCCTCGGGATAGACTTTCCAAGATCAGCCAAGCTGGGCAACATTGAGCCTCCCTCAGGGATTCACATGACATGGAGGCCAGGAGAGAAGAGGGGAAAGCTGGCAGCTCTGTGAGTCACCCCCGCGCCACCCCACCCCACCCGGCTGGGGGACAGCTCCAATCCAGCACACGGTGTCCACTGGCTGGCTGGAGCACCTGTGCACATAGTCCTTGTTTCTCTCACAGCTCCCCCAGCCAGCCCCAGCATACTTGCAGACAGTAAGAAAGCTGCCTAGCAGCATCAGAATGTCGTCAATCTGGGACCTAAAGAGGACATCAATATTGAAAGAAAAATAAGGCTCACTCCCCCAATGGGCACAAACCTGAGGTCAATGTTAAAAGCGCAAATCTCAACAGGACCTGGGGCCTGAGGAGAAAGGGCTGTGCCCCCACCCCCACTGCACACACGCCTGACCCGATCGTAGCTTCGGAAGCTCCTTATCTGGGAACTTAATGCCACCTGCGGCGGGGACCTCATGACTGTCATCTGGCCTTTATCTCTTTAGGCGTGCCTGTGAAAAGGAGTCTGCAACTCCTCACGATCCTTCGGGCCAGGTGAAATGCTTCCATAACCTCTGCAGGGATGGAACTCCCCAGAGACCATGCCCACCTGGCACTGCAGCCCAGGAGGGGGCAGTGGGCACACACAGAAAGGGCAGAGGGCTAAGGGGCAGAAATGGGCACCAGGACCCTGGCACTCTCTGGGCAGTATGTCTTCTGTCTCCGGGCCACCATTTGACGATCTGGGCAACAGCGGGCCGTAGGACTAGCGGTCCACAAAGGCTTTCTTCTCTAGCACCCTATCACTTCTTGGAGTGAGGCCACGCCCAGTCGAGGTGTAGGGCAGCTTTCCTGTGTGCTCTGAACAGGCAGGGCGTCCTCACAGCACTCTGCTGTCCTTCCTCACGCCGATCGGCACCCAGCAAGCACAGTTCTGGGGGCTGCAGGAAGCTGTGTGGACCGGCCAGGGAGTCCCCGGGATCAGGCGCTGCTACGCTAGCAGGACGAGGGCTAACAGGCAGGTCTGGATGAGAAGACAGCGCTCACCACACACACAGGCCCTCAGTGGTCTCTCCTCTTGGGGCCACTGTCCATGGTGCGGACCTGGTGATGTAGTGGTTACAACGTGGGCTGCTGACTGCAAGATCAGCAGTTCAAAACCTCCAGTCATTCCCCGGTAGAAGGATGGGGCTCTAAGTTGGCATCAACTTGTTGGCAGTGACTTTGTTTGTTCTGCTGTCGTCTTATAGGGCTATTTGAACTATTTGTCGCTCCTTAACTTCCAGCATGTTCCTGCTAACCTCTCTTATATTCCACACTGTCTTGCATACAGTCAGCAAGCTAGCAGCACCTGCTGTCTCCTTTGAGAGGAGGCTATTATGAGCCAGCCTTGACAGCAAGCTGCTGTGATCACCCTTTGGACCAGGACCTGGCCCTTCTCCACATCCCCACTGATACAATGCTACCCGGTCCAGGACCAGCACCCACGGCTCGCACCTCCTACACACAGGCATTCTCTGAGCCCAACTCCAGTGCTGGCCACCTGCTCGTCACTCAGGAAACACACGCGTCACTACAAAGCAAATGAATGGTCTTGGGGACTGTCCTCCCTCCACCAACACCCTAAGAGACTTCCCACCATGCTGGAAAGAAAATCCCAATTCCTCAGGATGGCCCTACGGTCTTCTACCATCTCACGTCTGCTTCCTCAGCAGCCTCTCTCACTTTCTAGAATCTTCCCAGACTGCTCAGTCTCACTTTTCAATTTTTTCTTTTCTACTTTAAAGACTTAATGTACGTCTCCCTAAGCCCCAGGAGAAGGTCACTTCCAGGGTTAGGCAGCTTCTTTGACTGCAGTCTCTGTCCTCTTGTCATCCTCTCCATTCTCATTTCCAGACATGCCCCTGACATCTTGCTTCTAGCTGGACCGTCCAGCAGACTTTTAGCTTCATCTGATCAGAACCGGGGTCTTTATCATCTGCCACACCCCTGGGCTCTGACTCTCAGTCTGGCCACCGGTAACTATCTGTGGAACCTGCCCCATTGTGCCTGACTTCTTCATGTCATTGATCCCTAAACAGTGGCCAAGACATCTCATGCAGGTCCAGGCTCCATCCAGTCCCAGCGAAAGCAGATGGGCTGGAGTCCAAGTGTTCACAGAAGGTCCACTCTCTCTGGATGTGGCCAATGGTGTTTTCAGCACGGCTTGGTCACGGGTCCAGTGGCTGGACCTCCCAGAAGGAAGATGGAAGGGGGAGAAAAACATCCTCAGGTGGTTCCATCCTGCTGGAGCCATCCTGGGCCCTGACCCATATTGTGACACACCTCGCTCATCAGGAACAAATCTCCTAACTCTTCTCTCTGAAGCAAATCAGACAGAAAGGTTTGCTGCTGGCTCCAGCGGAGGAGGCACCTGGATGGGGCGGGGCAGGGCGTGCTTACAGAAAGCCAGTGAGCAGCTGCAAAGGACGCAAAGGAGTAAGCAGTAGAAACAGTGCTTGGGCGGGGGGCAGCTCTGTGTTTCTGTTTCTCCAAGCCGCTCCACTGAAAAGCCCCTTCAGATGGGAGCCCTTGCAGAAGCATTCCTGATAAACACCCCAGCACTGAAAAGTAAGGCCTCTAGTCAAGCAGACAGCAAGCCACGCCTCCAGGTCCTGATGCCAAGGACATGCTTTCAGACCATGGGAGGAACCCAAGAACTCAGCATCAATTGGGAATACTGGGTGATAAGAAGTAAAAATACCTGAATGCACAGGTGGTTCCTATGAAACTTACCAGCTCACATCCCCAGGAAAACAAATAATGAAAAAGATAATGACCCTAAATAATATGAGCGGGCATCGGAGACCCGTTCCTATTTACTGCATTTAAAACTTTCTTTGGCCTGAGGACACCATTCTGAAGAGGAGAAAAAGGAGGGCTCCAGCCCATGAAATGGGTGCCTTGCCCTCCTCAGGAGTTTGTCTGTTCCCCGCATTCCAGGCTAGGAGTCCTCCGAGGGGGGTTTATCTCACTCTTGGGGACCACTCTGGGACCAGCATCAAGAAATCACCTAGAAGGAATGGGAAGGCCTCTCTGATCCCGAGATGTGGCCTGGCTCCCTCAGTGGGACCCACACCTGCACGCGCAGTGATTATTCACCGTGTTTCTCACAGGGTCCCAAGTCCCTGTCCACAGGTCAATGACGGTGTCCAAGCGGGCAGAGTGACTCCTGTGCCAATCAGAAGGCTGAAGGCAGCAACTCTCAGCCTCATATAGATTATCACCGTGAACTCCACCCGTAGGTAAAAGAACCCCGCTATACAACAGCAAGCTGAACCCTAGGAGCTTTAGTGGTATAGTGGTGTCTATATGCTGGACTTCTAACCGCAAGGACAGCAGTTTGAAAGCACCAACAAGAGAAAGACAGGGCCTTTTACTCCCATAAAGAGGCTCAGAAAACTCGGGGTGGGAGAAAAAAAAAAAGAGTCTCAGAAATTCAGAGGCATCAACTCAATGGCAGTGTGTTTGGGTTGGGGGGGGGGGGAGCCTGGACATAATGGAATCCATCTCCAGGCAAGTGGAAACTTCTCCCATCCAACTGTTCGGAATCTTATCCCACAGGAGAGAGGACACATCTGGGAGGGCTACATGCTTGGTCCTGAAGGGACTGCAGGCGAGCAGGCGAGGGACTGATCACATGGGGCCCCAGGTTGATGATTTGAAGGAAAATGGCATGGTCATATCAGGTTTCTCAAAGGAATTTCAAAGTACACTGTCCTATAGAGGTAAGCATTTCAGGGATTCTAAAATGAAGGCTCTTGAGTGACAATGCTTAGTTTTCAAATTCCACGGCTTCCCTTTGGTAGGGAAACACATGCTAGAGACTGGCTTTTTCTGCTGCCTGTACAGTGTGGGCATGGAGTCCTGGAGGTGCCCCAGTGACCTTCCACAGAAGGGAAGGAGGACCAGGAGAGAGCAGAGTAGAGTCCAGGAAAAGAAGAACCACGGAAGAAGGGAAGCAGAAGGGAAAGATGCAGAGCTTGAGATTTGGAGAAAGAGGCAACAGGAAGGGAAGAGAAGGGAGGCAGGAAGTGAGGGCAGAAAACCAGCTAGGGGCAGAGAGAGAGACTGATCACAGGGCAAAATGAGGAAGGCAGAGAGCGAAAGGAGATCATTTTCTCAAGTGATGGGGATTTGAGAGAAGGGAGGATGATTTCCATGAAGGGCTATAAAAAGTGGAAAGAGCTAGGGACTTAGAAGTCCCGGGAGAGAGGCGGTCCTGGGGACACCCACTTGCTGTGCTGGGGAGAGGTTCTCTGGGAACAGTTGTGGACAGTTCTAAGATTGGGGACCCCAAGTCTTTCCTCTGCCCAAGGAGGAAGTTGACTCCTCAGCCAGCCCTGGTGAACTGAAGAAGTGGGTAGTGGTTGGGAAGGGAGGGTGTGGAACCCCCTGGGCGAGGACACCACTCTGTCAAGTCAGGGAGCTGTGTGTCACACAAGAAGGTCCCAGGAGTTTATTAGCATCTGAGCCTCCAGGAGCAACTCAGCTCTGCCCCAGAGATGCCCGTGACACACCCAGCGTGGGGGCTCCTGAAGCAGCCCTGTTCTCCCATTCTCCGTCAGGGCAGCTTCACTCACTATCTCACGTAACTAACACAAGTGGAGGTTTGAAAGGCACATCTACATCCCCAGTGAGGCCTACAGACCTATCTAGAATGCTGTTGGCCAAAGAAAAACCCCTCTTTTAAAAACATGGTGCTCCATGAAGAGCCTCCCTGGTGGCTCAGTGGCCCTTCATTTGGCTGCTCCCTGCAAGGCGGCACTGGAAACTGCCACAGGAGAAAGATCTCACTGTCCGTGAAGAGTCCGTCCTTCTCTGACCCTATCCATAAGCTTCAGTGTGGGGAAGGGTACCATGAAAACACTCGGGGAAGACCTAGCCTCTGCACCTGTGAGTATGAGCCTGCTGGGAAATATGATCTTGAAGATGTTGTCAAGTAATGGAACTTGGGAAGAGGGCGGCTTCTTGTTCACCATGAGTGGGAATCATAGAGAGGGCACCAACAATGGAAACTCAGGGAGTGCAGTGGTGGGTCAGGGACCCACAAAGATCTCCTGCCCTCACCTGAGACCAAGGAGAGGAAGGGTGCAGGTCCTCCCTCAGAGACCTCAAAACCCTTCAGCATGCCTGCCACCCGATGACACACTGCTCCCCTCGATCCCCCATCACACGCTGCTCCCCTCCAGATCCCCCCTTACACTCTGCTCCCCTCCAGATCCCCCC
>PVJH01042439.1:0-14246 GCA_004026705.1 Nesogale talazaci
AGACCTTTAATAAAGAGCTTCTCTTCTAGTCTCCTCCCACCAAATCTCTCCACTCAGGCAATTCAACCTTCCCATCACTGCTCACAAGTCTAAAAATATAAAAGCCACTCCCTTCAGGCAACCTCTCAGGAGAGCTAGAGCAGAGTTCTCTGCACGTCTTCATTTCACCCCAAGACCCCTGCAGAATCCACCCCCAGCCACTCTGCCATTAACAAACTCCGCAGGCGGGGCTCCCTGAGGCTAGGGCAGCTCAGAAACGGGACTAACGGCCAGGCCCAGGCCAGGCCCAGGCCGCAGGGTTCACAGGACAGCCAGAGATGAGAGCGGTGTTTTGCGGAAGTATTCCACACTGAAATGAAAGTCTGGAAAACAGTGAGTGCCCCAGGATCTGGATAAAAGCCAAACTAAAAGGAAATGCTATTTTGAATTCCATTATTGATGACATCATTTTTCTTGGCAAAGGCCAGGTGGAGAAACAACCCAGCCCTGGAGAACAATTGGACCAATCAAAAGAGGAGTTTTAATGACGAGAGGGCAGAACTGGTTTCCCTTCTTCCACAGGCAGCCTGGGGAAGCTTCTGAAACAACCCGTCAACCCTGGGCTGCCTGGTGGGAATGCTCCCATCACAGACAAGAGGGAAAACAGAGATGACCAGAATATGCCCAAAAATTGGGCTGAGTCCCGGTGGTATAAGTGGTTGAGTACAGGACTGCGCCCCGCGGGCTTGGCAGTTCAAATCCAGCGGCTGCTCTCAGGAGCAGCAGCACTGGGTAGCACCCACGACCATGAGAGGCAGTGATGCCCCCCCAAAAAAAGATTAAAAAAAACAAACAGAATATGCCCAAAAATCAATCACGAGAAACACCTTCCAAGTCTATGACTGTGTGTGTCTGTGTCTGTGTGTGTGTGTGTGTGTGTGTGTGAGAAACATAGCACTATTTTAAAAACAGAAATCACTACAAACCTGTCTTATTTGCCATTATCAAAAGGTCAGGGGTGGGAGGACTCAAAAAGTTCATCGAAAAATTGAACTTAAAATGAATGGAATTTTTACCATAAACTTTTTGAAGCCCGCTCATGGGTGGTCTACAAATTGTAAGCCACAACTTACTTTTTATTTTGTGAAAAGCTTTATACATCATGTAAGTAAAAGATTCTGAAAAATAAAACACTATTATAACCAAAATACGAAACAACTTATTTGAGAATTAAGAGCAAATTAACTACTAGAAAAGTTTTGTTGTATTTATAGACCAAACCTCAGGCTATGAAGCAGAGGAGGAAAGTGCATGAAAACCATCCTCGTGCTGACCTAAACTCAGCAAACGCACTGCCCAAGGGCGCTCTGAGGGACAGCCAGGGATTAAGCAATAATGGCCACTTCTGGGGGGGGGGGGGGGGAAGCCTAGTGGCACAGGGGCTTATGCACGGCGCTGCCCACAGAAAGGTCAGCTGTCCAAACCCACCAGATCCTCTGGGGGAGAAAGCAGAGGCAGTTAGCGCCCATTCAGATCTACAGTGAGGGAAAGCCCAAGGAGATTTACTCTGTCCGATGGGACTGCTATGGGTCAGGACCAACTGGACAGCCGTGGGCTTGGTGTGGGCTTTCTAGGGAAGGGTCCCAGGAGCCAAGGGGGCAGGGTGGAAGGAAGAGTCCCTTCCTTCACAGAAATAATCCTTTTGAGCTTTCTGAATCTGAATCACTTGCTGGTATTTCCTCTTCAAAGGAAGAATAAAACTGGAAGTCACGAGACTTTTCCTCCCCTTCCTACTTGCATCTCCCACATTTCTCGGTTTAAATAGATGCCATTTGGTAGGGATTCTCCCCACTGCTGCTGCTGTCGGCTGCCCCACAGACTAAGAGAACAAAACCCTGTGCTGTCCGTGCCTGCTGTAGCTGAGCCCAGGGCTCTTGCAGCTAATGTTTCAATCCGCCTCCTGCAGGGTCTTCCCCGTCTTTGCTAATCCTCTCCTTTACCCAGCATGATGACCTTCTTCAAGGACAGGCCCCCCGGTAAGACGGCCACCCTAGGCCTGAGGAAGGTAAGATTCTGGTGATGTTTTCTAAGGCGGATTCACTCATTCTGCTGGAAACCCATGCCATACTAGTATTTTTTGCCAATATCACAATTCAAAGGCATCAATTCTTCTTTGGTCTTCCTTCTTCATTGCCCAGTTTTTGCATAAAAAGGATTTTGCTTGGGGCAGGGGCACCTTAGTCCTCAGGATGACCTCTTTGCTGTTGAACACTTAAAAGAGGTCTTTTACAGCGGATGTGCCCCATACAATTCGTCATTTGATTTCCTGACTGCCACACAACACGGGCACCTGAAAATCACAAGTATCTTAATATTCTGTGATTAACCGTTTTGCCAAGTACTGATGATCCCTCAACTTGCATTTGTAGCCCACTCACTCACTTCCGGACTCTTACTTAGCTCACCTTCGAGGCTGAGGCTCCGTAAAAGCGGTCTTCCCGGAGAGCAGAGCCCAACAGAAAAATGAGGATGATAAAGTGATGGATGCCCACATCCAAAACAAAATTAACACCACACTGACCAAATTGAAACGAAGCAGCGTTTGCCACACGATCCCCCTGGTCACACCATTTTTATGTCACCTTTCTTTGCTAACGGTCACTATTAAGAAAATGAAGTGTTTTCTGGCCAGAAGACCCAGCAGTCAATTCCAGACCAAGAAGGGTTAAGATTTCAAATATATAAAATTAATTGCCGTGTATACATCTTAGACTACAGTATAATTACGTAGCTCAAGAAAAGTATAATTCTGTTCAAAGTCCTGCTTCACTGCCTGGGCCTGGGGTCTTAAAACTTTGCAAAGAGCCAACCAAACACAATTGATCTTTCTTTATTTCCTGGAAGCAAGAGCAAAGAACAGGAAATAGGAGGAAACTGAATATGTGAACAACCACCTCCTCTGCCATGAAACTAAAAGAATTTGATAGTGCCAGACTACCATTACTGAGCATTTTGATCAAAGATTCTATAGGAAAATCCTGATCAAAAGGGAGGGAATGCAGATTGAAATTTCAATTTTTCATGGACTCCAGATTTTCTGGAACCTTGGAAGCTCGACAAAACCCTAAAACTATTGCTGAGATAATCTTTTAACCTTGAAACAAAAATACCCCTTCAAATCTTCTATAAACCAAAGAGTAAATTCCATTTAAATAGGAAGGAATGTCTGCTGTGAGCATTGTTTTCTCTTAAGAACTTTTTACAGGGCTGAGCCCTGGTGGCGTAGTGGTTGTGCGCGGGACTGCGGCCCACTGGGACGGAGGTTCAATTCCAGCAGTGGGGCTGGGCCTCCTACTCCCACCACCGGAGAGCAGTAATGCCAAAAAAAAAAAAAAAGAACTCTTTACATGAGAACAAATTGACACATACAACTGGGAAGATCACACAGGAAACTTAAGGGCTCATGAGTTTATGCTTATGGAGAAGTAATTCAAAAAGGAGGGTGAGGGCTGAGCCCTGGTGGGGTAGTGGTTGTGCGCAGAACTGCGGCCCACTGGGATAGAGGGTCAACTCCAGCAGAGGCTCTACAGGAGCAAAGGCTGGGCCTCCTACTCCCACCACCAGAGGGCAGTGATGCTTCCCCCCCCCCCAAAAAAAAGGAGGTACAACTTGAAGAATGCGGTCAGTGTCACTGAATTGTACATGTAGGACCTGCTGAATTGGTGAAAGTTCTGTATATATTCTTTTTTTTTTTTAGGCATCATTGCCCTCAGGTGGTGGGAGTAGGAGGCCCAGCCTTTGCTCCTGGGAGCTGGAATTGAACCTCCATCCCAGTGGGCTGCAGTCTTGCGCACAACCACTACGCCACCGGAGCTCAGCCCAGTTCTGTGTATATTCTAAACAAAAATTTGAAAGGTTGTCATTGAGAGGCAAACTCTCAACACTGTTAAATATGCCCAGGATGTGCACAATGAGAAAACTGCTATGAAAGCTATTTTTTTAATATTGAATTATTGTTCTCATTAGTCTTACAAGTAAGCATACTGCTAACATTTCGTCCTTTTCTCTCTCCACTCACTCCAGACCCAAGCTAAAGGCGGGCTTAGCTATCGAACCCAAGAAGCAAGAAAATAGAAAACCCTATTTACAAAGCCTAAATTAAACCTTCTAGATGGCATGATTGTGTGTAAACGACTCTGACACTTTACTTATAGAAATCGGAACCTGAGCATTATTACTAACCATCAGAATGAAGGGAGACTGTCAAAAAGGAAAGTGCAGGGTAGATGACTCCTAAGAAGGCAGCTGTACTATCCAACACACAAAGTCCTATTGGGAAACGACCAAATTAATAACTAGTATTTTCTTTTTTTTTTTTTGGGGGGGGGGCATCACTGCTCTCTGGTGGTGGGAGTAGGAGGCCCAGCCCCACTACTGGAATTGAACCTCCGTCCCAGTGATACCGCAGTCCCACGCACAACCACTACGCCACCGGGGCTCAGTCCCAATAACTAGTATTTTCAACAGCACCATTGCCTTACTCCCAAGGGAGCGTCTCCAGGTCTGGAATGGCGTCCCAACGCAGGATGTGGAGAAGAAAGAGAGGTTTCACAAACAGCAGCACAGTAACATTGACAAGGGTGTGGAAACACTTCTTAAGGGGGAAGAGGGAGAAAACTTACTCCAGAAAAAGAGAAGGAAATCCCTAACTCACACAGAGCCCAAAGCTGCCAAACACGCTACCTCAATGGACTGAGTCCCACTCAACCTTCCCTCGAGGTCCCTCCTATACTATACTTGTTCTGAAGCAGGCTGCCCACCATTTTGCTGCCTGCTGAATGACCTGCCTCCTTCCCGCCTCCCATCTCAGAATGTACTCTTAAGTTCCCGGGATCAGAATGTGCAATATTGTTCCTTTTGATGTTACAACCAGGATATTATGATTCTTATTTTATTGATGTTATGGTCAATCCTGTACCCTGCAATGCTCACTTACTCTAAAGAATGAACACATTAATTTTGCTTTCTGGTTTTAATCATCATCTGCTTGCGCTATAGGAAAGTTTCTGATAAGTGGGGTTTTGTCTTTATGAGCTGGCTATTTACTTCCACTCGGGACAGCAATCACAAGATTCGCTTTTAGAGTCTAGCAGTCCGGTTACAACCGAATAAAGACACTTCTGAAATATCAAGACATTAGAAAAAAAAAAAAAGACATTAGAGTGGCTAATAGCTATTTGAATTCGCAACAATTCTCTGGTCTCCGTCTGGGGACTCTTGTGATATGCAAACCAGTATTTGTCCCACTCCCTGGTACTATGGAAGCCTCCAGCCCCAGTCATACTCTACAGAGGCACAAATCCTTTGGGCTGCACAAGGAAAACTATGGGATCAAACTTCTCAACGCTGACTTCCTAATGTGGGCCAGAAAAAAATATACAAACCTCATACTTAATTTTAAGTACCTACAATATGGCAAACTCACCAGTCCCTCTGCTCCCCTAAAGACGGGCAGTCTTGGAAACTCCACATAGGGTGGCTGTGATAGGAATCCACTCCATGATTTTGTGTGAGTTGTTGTTTGGTTGGTGAACAAAGAACACATGTTGGCGAGGGTGTAAAGAAACTGGAACCCTTATCCAAAGGGTAGTTATGCAAAATGGCAGAGCCACAGTGGAAAACCAGTGTGGTGGTCTTGCAAACAACTCCTGAAAACATGGCCCCGGTAACTCCTTCCTCTTCGAGCTGTATATTGAATAGACTTGAAGACAGAGTCTGAAAGAGCTCTGGACACCAATGTTCACTGTAGCCAGAAGGTGGAGACAACAGGAAATGTCCATCAACTCTCAACCACTGGGGCTCAGCAAAATGAGGTACATGTCTACAATGGGAGAAATGAATTCCTGATACATGTTACACTGCCGTTGGCGCTTAAAGACATTATGCTAGGGCTGAGCCTCGGTGGCAAAGTGGTTGTGCGGGACTGTGGCCCACTGGGTTGGCGGTTCAAATCCAGCAGCAGCTCTCCAGGAGCAAGGGTGGGCCTCCTATTCCCACCACCAGAGGGCAGAGATGCAACAAAAAAAAAAAGACATTATGCTAGGCAAAATAAACCAACTACAAAAGGTCAAAGGCATATGACCTCGCTCAAATAAAAAGCAAAAAAAACATATACAAACAAAAGTTATCAGGGTCAGAACAGGGGAAATTGGAGATTAACAGTGATGAAAAGTCACAGAGTTGCTTAGCCAATTATTGCAATTGCTATCAATAAGCTATATGCCGTAAAAAGCTAAGTTGGGGCTGAGCCCTGGTGGCACAGTGGTTGAGTGCAGGACTGCGGCCCACTGGCTGGGCAGTTCAAATCCAGCAGCAGCTCTCCAGGAGCAAGGCTGGGCCTCTCGCTCCCACCAGAGGGCAGGGATGCCCCCCCCCCCCAAAAAAAAAAAAAAAAAAGCTAAGTTGGCTAAAAAGGCATGTGATACATGTATTTACCTTAAAAAAAAAGAGTAGCTGCTGATACTGCTTCTATACAACCAAATACTTAATGGGATTTGATCCCTTGGGCTGGAGTTTAGGGTGAGGGTTTCCTGGGACGTGCCAGTTAACTGGTCTCAGAACATCCGTGCTTCTGCTCTGCCTGCTTCATAAAATAGCGCCTAGGATCTCCAAGTTTGCAATCATCCAAGGCACAATTGTCTCTATTCATCCAAAGCAACTGGAGAAGAGGGAGAGGCGGGAAGAGGAGGTTAAGGAATGTGTGGCTAATTGCCTCAGGAGCAACTGTCTCTTCTGCCATGGATGACACCCAGCTAACATAACTGAACATTTTGATCAAAAACTCCATAGAGGAAATCAGATCAAAAAGGAGAAAACATCAGACAAAATGTTAAATCCTCATTAGACTCTACGCTTTCTGAAACCACAGAGGCCGAATGAACCTGGACAACTATTGTCTAGGCTTAGATAATCTTGAAACTGTAATTCAAAAGTACACACTGAAGTCATCTTTAAAACAAGCAATGACTTAATTAGTGAAGAATATCTGCTTTGGGCTGAGCCCCGGTGGCGTAGTGGTTGTGCGCGGGACTGCGGCCCACTGGGATGGAGGTTCAATTCCAGCAGTGGGGCTGGGCCTCCTACTCCCACCACCGGAGAGCAGTGATGCCCCCCCCCCAAAAAAAAAAAGAATATCTGCTTTGACCAGCATGTTCTTCTGAGGACCATCTATTGGGATCACAAGGAACCCCTCCTGTTGGCCTACTGTCACAAGTCGGGCTGGGCTTTCTCAGCCATCAAAAGTGAGAGACTTGGGGCAGTTTGAGTCACCATGAGTCGGACTCAACTGGGTGGCCGTGAGTTTGGTTTGGGTTGGACATGGGGTCAAAGAGATGACAAGTGGAAAGATCAGAGAGGAACCTTAGGACCCCTGGAGTTTGTGTGGTGAGAAGGGAACAACCCAGTGGCCCTTCTCTGGTTCCAATCTGTCTACCCCTTGGTCATCCGATATGGCCCGGTTTTTCCCTCTTCTAGAAATCTCTGCTCATTTTTTCTCAGTCTTACTTGCCCTGCCACAAAGACTGACCTAAACCTTGATCTGCTTGTGTCTTAGCACCCAACTTCCCCTGGGTCTAAGAGGTTCTCAGTGCAGGGGTTCCCAGTCCAAAAGACATGTCCCACTATTCCCTGCCCTTCTTCTTGGGGGTAATAGATCACTTTTCGCTGCTGAAAAATAAAATAAAAAGTGAGGGAGGCCACCTGTCAGGGAAACTCCCTGTACAAAGGATCAGGCCTATAATCTGTATAAAGGTGCTGTTTCCCACCCTAATCCTGCCTTATTAACATAATAAATAGAACCTAAGCCTCTCAAACATAAGCAAATCCTGTCTCAATCACCAGAGGCAGAGATTAGGATCTACAGGGCAATGGCATCAAATCACAAAATAAAAGACCGCATAAGAGTAGGAATCTTGACCCGGCCAAATTAACACATATTTCTGCCCACTACCACCACAAAATCCAATACTTCAACAATGATTACGACGTTGATCCATGCCAAGAAATTTAGAAGGCAGCAGCTACCTGACCAATCAATGGGAAGAAACCCATATCCATACCCATCCCAAAGAAAGGTGGTCCCACTGAATTTGGAAATGAATGGAACTGTCGTGAATTTTTGCTGAAGCTAATGCAACAATGCTAGCAGTACATCAGTAGACAATTGCCGGAAACTCAAGCCAGATTCAGAAAACCAAGTGGAATGAAGGGAACCATTGCTGATGTCAGGCAGATCTTGGCTGGATGCAAAGACCAGAAGTCTGTTTACCTGTGTTTTGTTAACTATGTAATGGCATTCAACTGTGTGAATCATGACAAATCATAAATGGCACTGTAACGAATGGGAATTCCAAAATACTTCAACTGTGTTCGTGTGGAACTTGTTAATAAGCCAAGGGGCAGTCAGTCCACCAGAACAAGAGGCTACCCTCCCGGTGTGCTAGTCAGAGTTACCCTGGTAGGTTTCCCATGGGAGGAGACCCAGAAAAGGTGTGGCTCTATCAGTTTATCTGACTTATTCAATCCGTATGCCCAGCAAATAATCTGAGAAAGAACTGCTAATCACCAGGATTAGAGATTCACTGGCAACCTGTGAGATGCAGATAACACCTTCTGGTTGAAAGTAAAGAGGATTTGAAGCATTTACCTGCAGCCTTCAAAAATCCAAGTCAAGACATCAAAGAATTTATTGTACTGGGCAAATCCGAGTATTCAAAAGCAGAGTGGTCACCTTAAAGACAAAGGTATTTTCAATGGCCTTGTGAAAGCTAGACAATTAAAATAAGTAAGACCAAAGAAGAACTGATGCACTCAGATTATGGTATTGGCCAAGGACGCAGAATATGACAGACTTCCTGAAGAATGAACACATTTGTCTCGGAGAAATCGAGCTGGAATGCGCTTTCAAACCAAAGATTCCAAGACTTCATCGTATGCACTTTGGACAAGCTCTCAGGATGGGTTGGTCCCCGTGGCGGGAGAAAGAAGAAAACTCTTAAGCAGACCAACACAAAACACAACGCAGGTACAAGACTGGGCGCCAACCTAACAATTGGGAGGATGCGGCAAGGCCCAGCAGGGCTTCTTTCTGAGGTCCGTTGAATGGACTCAGCAGCACCTCACAACAGCACAATGGTCCATCTCAAAGGTTCTCCCTTGAGGGCCGTCTTCTGGCTCAAAACCCAAGTTCAGTTCCTCGGTTTAATTCAGCCATCCAGTGCAGGCTCCGGGAGCCCCTCATGCGCCCCAGTTGCGGGGGAAGAGTTCTTTCTCCTGTATTTTCAGAGCTCTGTGTGGAATCGTAGCAACCTCACAGGACTGAGTGGGGCTGGCCCTGTGGGTTTCAGACATTGTCGCTCCCCGGGAGAAGAAAAGTCTTACCTTTCTCCCTAGGAAGAGCTGGTGGTTTCGACAGCTGAGCTTGCAGTTACCGACCCAACCTGGACACCAGCACGGCTCCTGAGCAACCAGGGCTCAGAAACCCACAGGGAGGACAGTTCTACTCTCTCCTATGGTATTGACAGGATGGCATGAGTGGAACTCATGGTCCTGCTTCATCTTGAGTTCGAGAAGCACCAAGTAGGCTAAAAACCATCAGGATGGGTTTGATGCAACACAAAGGCTGGTGACGACAACGGCGAGGTTGGATCTGGCTGAGTTGGAATCTTAATTCCACCAGGTGATGACAGACGAGTGACCTCGTTCTTCCATGGCTCCCGTTTCCTCAGCCTTTATAAAGGGTTTGCATCAACACGAACAATAAACAGGGCCCCCAGAACAGGCAGTCAGGAGGGCTCTCACAGGCAGCAGAGGCTGGATGGGCAGTGCAGTAAATGATTGAACATGCCTTCATGTGCCGCAACCAAAGTTACTCCCGGAGGTTAAAATACTACCTGCCCTGTCCAAGAGGAAATGCCAGGTTTCGATGGAAGATAAGGCTTTCAACAATCAAGTGCCAGGTCTCTCTTTACCCAAGCAAAGAGTCCAGGGCTGTTCAGTGAAATGGCCCCCAAGGAGCCGTCTCCTCCACAACCCCATTCTCAAGGTTTATAAGGAACACCAGCAAACTTGTGATGACCAGCAGAAGAGGGGGTACACACTTGGCTGTCCCCATCCCCAACACACATTCCTGAAGGCAGACTCCTCCCTTGTTCCCCGCAACCCCTCTGCTCTCCCTCTTCTACCTCTCTCCTCAAATAGCTTCTCCTCCCGCCCCCAGTCTGGCCTCTGCTAGCACATCCCCCTTCTAGAGGCCCTGCGCCCTCCTACCATTCTCTCTCTGTGGCCATAACCCAGACCGTTCTCAAATCTCAAATCTGGATCGTACTATTACACGGATTAAAAAGCCTGGGGCTGAGCCCCGGTGGCGTAGTGGTTGTGCGCGGGACTGCGGCCCACTGGGATGGAGGTTCAATTCCAGCAGTGGGGCTGGGCCTCCTACTCCCACCACCGGAGAGCAGTGACGTCCCGCCCCCACCCCCCCGTCCCCACCAAAAAGAAAAGCCTGGCCTGGCCCCCACTCCAGTATAAAGCTACAACCAGCAAAGCCCCAGGCTCCCACCTGCCAAGCTGGAGGACTCACTGGCGCTATTTTCGGCACCTGTGAACATGTGGTTCCCTGTATCTGGACCTGGCTGTCCCCCCAGTTAATTCCTGCTGGCCCTGCAAACCACGACTCAGGAATCCCCTCTCCTCAGGCTCCCAAAGTACCCTGTGCACACAGTCAGTGAGCGGGAGCTGTTAGTCACGGGACCTCCAAGGTCTGTTGCCTCCAAAACCCCGTGCCTTAAGGGCAGAACCGCCTCTTTTAGGTGGCTTCACAGGACCTACCACAGAATTTGGCAAGTAGCGAAGCCAAATAGAGCTGTTGCATCAACGAATGCATTTTGCCAAACCCATTATTCTGGACGAAGAGGACTTGCCCACTGCCTCTTTCAACAGAGGCACTTATCAACACAAACTTTCATGTTCCAACCAGATGCTTGCTGCCTGTATCACAGTATGCCACACTCCTACCGCTACATAGTGTCCCACAGGCCTGCTTCAGGCTCCCTCTACATATCCAAATCCCTTACTCAAACTTGATTTCTCTCAAGAAATCTCTCCTGAAGCCTCCTCCAAGCCTGCGGAACCGTGAGTTCTTCTTTCCTGGCTCCAGCGCAAGGGAAGTGCAATTCAAACTCGTTCTCCAGAGTCAAACTAGCCATGTCTACCCACCTCCCAAAGACATTACGGCCGATCCGATTTTTAAAAGGGGGGCATGACAAAACTATCAACCTTCCTGGGGACTTGAAGCACTCAACTACTTGATAAGGCGGCGATGCCCACCGGAGCACTTCCCCAACACCTGGAAGGACATCCAGCTCTTTATCTGAACTTCTGTTCCATCAACACCAGCCTCCCGGCACCGAGTCTGGGTCTCGCGCCAGGAACCACTTCAGCTGGCTGATTTGGGGAAACGGCAGGCCGGACTCCCAAGTTGGAAAACTAAGCGCTAAAGGTCCCCTCCCAGGCTCTGGCTGCGACCACAGGCAAACTTCGAAAAGCACTACTGAAACGAATGCTGCAGTTAAAAATGCACAACCCTACGAGCTCCTGCCTCCAAAGTTTGGGCGAGGAAAGAAGATGCATCTGAAATCACCAGCTGACTTTGTAGGACGTTCACGCGAAAAATGATGGCAAAAGGACTCGGAGCCCGGCGCGCATTTTCCTCTGGGGGATGAAGCCCCAATACCCGTGGACGAAGCCCGACCTCACAGACACCGAGTGCAAAGGGACAAAGGTCCCCAAGACGCTTCCCAAGAACTCAAGTGGGCGGGAGCTGCGGGGGACCCACGGGGGTGAGCAGAGCCAGGCGGCGGCCATCCCGCCTCTGGCGGGGACCCCAAGCCCCATCCTCAACCTCAGCGACCCCCGCCGGACACCCCCGAGGCCGACCGCAGGCCGCACACGCCCGCGGCCGAGGAGCAGGCCCCACGCTCCCCGGCGCGCGGGCCGAGCCGAGGCCTGGCCCAACCCAGCGGCGCCCAGCCCGGAGCGGGCCGGCCCGCGTCCCGAGCCGTGGCCCGAGGTGCGGGGAGCAGGGGGGCAGCTCCCCGCGGGCCGCGCCGCCGCCTCACCCGCAAGGACGTCCGCGGCCGCGTCCCCGCCCCGGGCCCGACAGCCAGCAGCGGCCGCAGCAGCAGGTGTTCCGCGGGAGGCCCAGCCGGCGGCGGGGGTGGGGGCCCGGGCGGCCAGGCACAGCGGCCGCGGCCGCCAGTCGCACTCACCCCGCGCCAGCGGGCGAGCCGCGGCCAGTGCCCGCTCCTCCGGGCCGCAGGACGCCGCCGCCGCTCCCCAGGGACTCGGCGCGATGCCGCCGCCGCCGCCGCCGCCGCCGCCGCCGCCGCCGAGCCGGAGGAGCGCGAGCGCCGCGCCGCAGCCTCCGCGCGAGCACGTACCGGGCGGTGAGAGGGCGCCGAGCGCGAGGGCGGGGCGCGCGGCCGGAGCCTAGCAACCGTCTGACACGCGAGCGCCGCAGCCAATCCCACGGCCAGCAACTCGCGGCGCCGACCGGCCGTCCGCGCACCGCCCGCTTCTGCCTGCGTCGGCCGCCCTGCAGGGCGCCGCACCCGCGCTCAGGCCCCGCCTCCGACCGCCCCGCGCTCCCCATTGGCTCGTCACGCCCCCGCCCGAATAGCCACGCCCACCCCCGGGAGCCCCCGCGCGCGCGCGCGGGTCACTTCGCCACCTCCCCCAGGACACGCCCCAGTCACGCCCCGGGAGCCTGAAACTCGCCCGACCCGCGTGGGGTGCGGCGCTCCACCCAACCTCAGGCCTTCGGGCCTCTGGAAAATGCCCGCAACTCAGGGCCGCGGGGCGATGGGGCTGGAGAACTGGTCGGGCCACAACTGGCCCTCAGCTGCGTTCAGCCCCCCCCCTCATTGTCCCCAACTTACGGACTCATTTCTAAGCCGGGACACAATCGCCAGGAGCCCTCCGTATTTCGAAACGTGACGGCCATGCTGCCCGGGGAAACTGAGGCCGGGGCTGGCGTGCGGGAGACTGACCCCTCCGAGGGCTTCACCCTCGGAGCCCAAAGCGCTCGTCCCCTCCCCCAGCCCGGAACGACTGGAATCCAATTCCTCTGGCGCCCGAAATAGCTCTGACCCGCTGGAGCCGGTCATTCACCCCTCGTGGCCCACATTCTTTCGGGGGGGGTGGGGGTAAGAAGGAGCCCAGGTTCGCCCCTCCACCGTAGGGTCTTGGAAGCATTATCTAGCCCTCCTCAGGGCCTATCTGCGGACCTCCCGCGCAGAGACCGGAACCTCCCGGTTAGCGACTGGGCAGGGGCCCCAATGACCGTCCTGTCCACAAGCCTCCTGCAGGATGGGTGCACTCCCCTCCCGACTGAACCTGTTCTTGCTGGGATGTGCCCATCCGCCGCCGGACCGCGCGAAACGCTGCCGGGTCCTTGCTCACCTGCACGCCCATCCCTGTGGCCCAGTCCCTGGCTTCGGCCACTGCCCATCCATCTCCTGAAAGGTCTTCCCTTTTCCTCCTGGAGGCAGGGTCACTCACTGAGCTGCGCAGCACCACAAGGTCACCGCGCTCCGCGACCACGGAGACTGCTGCTTCCTGTTAAAACATTTCCCGAGTGAGTCGTAAGCCAGGCTCCTGGCCGTCCTGACTTGGAAAGAGAATTCGGGCTTCGCCCTCCATCGCTCTTTGCTCATTCTTCTGGCAGGCCCGAATATAGTGAATATGCTTCTAAATATAGGCTTGTAAGCCAGCGGTTCTCAACCTGTGGGTCGCGACCCCTTTGGGGGTGGAACAACTGTTTCCCACCCCCCCCCGGGGGGGAGGGGGGGGTGCCCGATTCATCACAGTAGCGAAATGACAGTGATGAAGTAGCAGCAAGAATAATTTTATGGTTGGGGAAGGGGAGTCACCACCACATGAACTATTAAAGGATCTCGGCATTAGAAAGGTTAGATGAGAATCTAAGCCAATAGCATAATGCAAAAGAAGTGTGGATTCTTCTTGGATCCTCCTTAGTCTTCATCCAGCCTCCTGTGTGTGTGTGTGTGTGAGAGAGAGAGAGAGAGAGAGAGAGGTTGAGAGAGAGAGAGAGCCCATTGGAAAGACCATGGATCAGGTCGGCCACACCTCGATCATCTTTGCTTTTGCTGGCAATTTGTCACTTGATTCCTTGAGATTGCCGCCATGGG
>PVJH01042440.1:0-14283 GCA_004026705.1 Nesogale talazaci
CAACCCTCCCTGGCCCTGGGGGTTAAATAGGCAGGCTGAAGGCAGAGAGCCGCCTCTCTTTTCCGCTGCTCTTGCTCAGGAGCATGCTGTAAGCAGAGGGTAGCACTTGCCTGCCTGCCTAGGGCCTCTCTCTTGGCCCCTTGGAATGTCAGGGTTCTGTAAGCGTGGGTTTCGGGCTCCCATTCATGGATTCTTTCCACACTGTTTTTCCTGTTCAGCTGTGAACTCCTGTGCGGGTTCCGCATGGCCTTGCACTCTGTCTGAAACAGTGCGGGGTTATTGAGACTGTAACACCTGACACCCCCTGCTCCTCTTGGATCACACACACGTGCTTCTGTGGCTTGAGTGCTGAAGCAAAACACCGAGGTACCCCCTCCGTGACTGTCCCAGTTTCAGCTGCTGTCTCCCTCTTTCTCCTCCAGGGCTCCGCTCCACAGGATGCGGGTCACTAGCCGCTGTCCAGCCCGGGCCAGCCCTACGTGTGTCAGAGTCCAACTGTGCTTCCTAGGACTTTTTCGACATTTTTGAAGTCGATTCCCAGGTCTTTCTCCTGAGGGGTCTCTGGATGATTCAGGTCTCTGAACTGCCAGTTAGCAGGTGAGCTCATCAGCCGTCCGCCCCACCAGGGGCTCTGGGATTAGAGAACTTGTAGCTCACGAGTATCTGAAGGGTGGCCTTCGGGCCACATGTGGCCCCCGAGGTAATCTTTTTGTGGCCCATGATGCGCTGAAACAAAATGAAAATAGAAACTTGTTCTGAAGAAAAGCTTAGCCTAAGCACTATTTTCTTCAGAACAATTTTTTCTAGTTTCATTTTATTTCAGAGCATCCTGGGCCACAAAAATTACCCTGCCGCCAGTGTGACACCCCTGTTGTTGCTCCCCCCACCCCTGGCTTTCATGCTCTTCGCCTTTGGAGAGTTCCTGCCGAGCCTTTGTTTCAATTACGGAAGATTTAATTAAAAAAACTCAAACTCACTGCCCTTGGGGCAATACCAATTCACAGTGAGCTTCTAGGCTGCAGTAGAACTGCCGCTATGAGTTTCTAAGCCTGGAAGTCTTTACACTAGAAAGCCCCGTCTTTTGCCCGAGGAGCGTCTCTTGGTGGTTTTGAACTGCCAACCTTTGAGTTAGGAGCCCAACTCATTTCCACTCAGGAACACCGCTTCCAAGTTTGCCAACCGACTGAGTGCCTTCCTCGGAGTTTCCTCCCCAACAGCTACACTTCTTGTCACTTTTGGCTACCTGGCCTCCTATTGCCATAAAGGCATAGGGACAGTCCCACCCTGTCCTATAGGGTCACCCACTCGATGGCAGTGAGAGAGATGAACAGACTTAGGGTAGGCTAGAGGTTTCGACTCTGATGCCCCCTGGACTCACAGATAACCACCAGCGGGGACGCACCAGATTCCTGATTCTTCACTGACAGCTGATGGATACATGAGGGAAGGAGAGAGAAGTGCCTGTTCCCTTCAGTGCTGTGTGTATCCTCAGTGACTATTTTCTAGCCCCTGCCAGCTCTGCCTTGCCCACCTGCCCCATCCACGGCCTACCTAGTGCTCTCCTGAATTCAAGACCTCATCCGTCCTCTTGTGCAGGTGACCAGGTGGGCATGGCCAGTGGGGGGTGGAGGTAATTTTCACCCAGAATCACCAACCGGTGAAGTCAGGGGGCTCCGTGTGTCCCGTGACTTTTTATTCTGGGGAACTCTGTGGACAGTGGCCTCTGGTGATGTGACGTGAGCCACCAGGAGGGTCAGCCTGCGCGAGCTCCCGGGGCAGATGCAAGGACTGAGGGAGACCTTCACCGGCCACCTGGGCTGTGGCAGAGCCCAGCTGGTGCCTGCTGGTAGGGCAGCCAGCCTGCTTTCTCACTGCAGAACTGAAGTGGTTTCCACCAGTTCACCCACAGGGCCCCCATCTCCCCTCCAAGCTCCTGAGAGCGAGGGTAGACCTGGGACACCCAGAGAGGACGCACCTTCTGACCATCTGCCGACTCCCCATCCACTTCCTGAGGCTACTTCTTACGTTTGGCTGGTGGCATCTCATCTCACGTACAACTTTGAGAGCTGGCCCCGGCCCCACAGCAGCGCTTTGCTTCAGTTCCACACAGGAGGACATCATTCCCCGCCTCTCCACAGGATTTCTTCCCGGACTTCACACTCCCAAGGGACATCCCGTGGCTCGCCACAAGAGGGCGGAGTCGGCTTGTGCTATCTTGCCCAACCATACAGATTCACTTTGCCACAGAATTCACTTCGCCACAGAATGCTTGTTTGGTTTATTTTTTTATTTTTTAAGTTTATTGATACCCAATGCACCTATCATAACCACTTGATAGCTCAATCATATCCGGAATCAATCAATCACCACAATCAATTTTAGAACATGTTCCTCTTCTTGTACCTATAACACCCCCATCCCCACTCCCGGAAACTGTCCTGCTATACTCTCCAGAAGCCATGAATCCTTCAAAGATGTACCCAGCCTGGATTTCATATACAGAAACACATACCACTTACCTCCCCCTCTCCTCCCCCCCAACACCAGAAGTAACAATAACAAAAAGTAAAAGAGAAAAGGCTTAATCCAAAAGAATGCAGAAAACATTAAAAACTAGATCAAACTTTCTGCCCCCCCTCCCCCCACCAGAAGTACATTATCAGGGCCCTTCTCCTAAAGTGCCTCTGGGTAGATTTGAACGCCTGGCTGAGCATGCTATCCTTTGATCTCTCCCAGGGACTCAGACTCCTCAGGCTTAGTCAATTATAGCATCATGCGGAGAGGTGAGAACCAGTCTATGGAGCCCAAAAGAGAAGCAGCAGGGAGGGAAATCAAGCTGGAGAGAAAAAGCAGATTTGAATTGGTGATGCCTTCAGGGCCCACCTGATGGGCTCAGTAAAGACCCTAAAGATGTGCCATGAGAAAAGATCACGAATCAAAGAGAATATTTTCATCAAAGGGCTGAGCCAAAAGGGGCAGCTAGAGTCTTGTCAGTAGAAAGTTTATTTCCAGAACATTCTACTGCCTCAGCATTCTAGGAATTAAAGTTTTACTGAACCTCAGTGTTTCAGATGCAAGCCTTTGCACCATGTCTGCCCTTAAATAGCTGTGTTGCTCCCACCAGTGGGGAGGTGTCAGAGTGACAGAAGGTCACAGAGCCAGTAGGGCACTCCTTCCTAGAGACCAAATATGATTTGTTTGAAAACAAAAAGCTGACTGCCATCAAGTCCGTGGACTCATAGTCTCCCTGTGGGACAGGATACAACTCCCCCTGTGGATTTCAGTGACCGCGACTCTTCATGGGGGCTAAAAAGCCTAGTCTTTCCCCTGAAACAAAGCATTAGTTGACCTTTTCAGGTACGATAGAATGGACTGCAAAATATACAGACTTCACCAAACGAAATGTAAGCTATTGAAGATACAGGGCTGAGAGACATCCTGCAGTTGAAAAGATTGAAGAGAGTGCATGTCAAACTCTTTCTTGACTTGCTGTGTGATGTTGACACGATTCTTCACCTCTCTGAGACTCGGAGGCCCCCTCTCCAGAACACAGGGTGCGAGGGATTCAGTGATTTCCAGAGCCTCAGGCCTGAGCCGGCAATGCTTTGCTTCTCGGTAAGGTCATCAATCCAGTGCAGAGATGGAATTCTTTTTCTTATGTGTCAATCAGATTTTCCTAGGGTTACAGAACTGAAGGAGTTTTTAATACATATGCAGGTAGTAAGAGATTTATTTAAAAGAATGGGCTTGTGCAATTTTGGCAAGTCTGAGATCTATAGAGTGGAGATCAGGTAAGGATTGAAATTGCAAACTTGAGGCAGGATTTCTTTTTTAAAATTTCTTAAAAATATCATTTTATTGGGAGCTCTTAAAGCTCTTATCACATTCCATCCATCCATCCATCCACCCTTTCATCCATACGATGTGTCAAGTACATTTATACATATGTTTCCATCATCATTTTCAAAACATTTTCTTTCTATTTGAGCCCTTGGTATTAGCTTATTCCCTGCCCCATGCTCTCTTCCTCATTAACCCTTGATAATTTATAAATTATTATCTTTTTCATGTCTTATACCAACCACGGTTTCCCTTCATCCACTTTTCCTGTTGTCTGTCTCCCTGGTGATCATCGTGATGGGTTTTCCCTTCCTCCCCCGACTTTCCCTTTCCCCTCCTGGTATTGCTATTCTTATTATTGGTCCTGAGGGGGTATCTGTCCTGCATTCCCTGGGTTTCCCGCTCTTATCTCTACCAGTATACATATTATGGTCTAGCCTGATTTGTAAGGTAGAATTGGGGTCATGATAGTGGAGAGGAGGAAGCATTACAGAACTAGAGGAAAGTTGTATGGTTCATCAGTGCTATACTGTCCCCTGATTGGCTCATCGTTTCCTTGTGACCTTTCTGTAAAAGTATGTCCCACTGTCTACAGATGGCTTTGGGTCTCCACTCTACACTCTGCATTTACAATGATAAGATTTTTTTGCTCTGGGTCTTTGATACCTGATCCTTTTGACACTTCATGATCAAACAAACTGGTGTGCTTCTGCCATGTGGACTTTGTTGCTTCTCAGCTAATGGCCGCTTATTTATCTTCAAGCCTTTAATATCCTAAATGTTATCTCTTTTGATAGCCATATACCATCATCTTTTTTCACCATATCTGCTTATGTACCCATTTTGTCTTCAATGGTTGTGTCAAGGAAGGTGAGCATCATGGAATGCCAGGTTACTAGAACAAAGTGTTCTTGCATTGAGGGATTAATTGAGTTGAGGTCCAATGTTCATCTGCTGCCTTAATACTTAACAAATAACTATATGTACATAGATCTATTTCTCCATTGTCATATATAAATATATTTACATAGACACATGCCTGTTTTAGACCTCTGTAAATGTCTGTTGCCTTCTAGTTTTTTCCTCTATTTCCTTTTACTTTCCTCTTGTCCCACTATCATGTTCAGCCTTCATTTGGGTTTCAGTAATTCTTCAGTGACATTACTCTTGACTAAGCCCCACCAGGCATTCTTTGCCCTCCTCACAATTGATTTTAGATCACTTGTTGTTCCCTTGTCCCTGGGTTTGTTCGTCCATCCCAGCCCCCCTTGCCCCCACACTTCCTTTCCCCTGTGTCCTGTTAATTTCTCCTCTGAATTTCTTTTCCAACCTATCTTATCTAGATTGACATGCAGAGACAATAATAAGCACCAAAAACAACAAAAGAAAACAAAAACAACAACATAAAACCACCACCACCACCACCAAAAGCCTATAAATAGTTCCAGTTCTGTTTGATGACCTTTTAGGGTGTTTTCCAGTCTGATGGGGTGTCACACCCTGGACCTACAGCTTCTTTTTGATAGTCCCTCAGGACTTCATTGCTTTGCTCCCCCTGCTGTTTTGTTGCACGCCTTTAGTGTTTTGCCTTAAGGTGTGGTGGGGTCAGATAGGGCACAATTTCCTCACTGTGTCTCTCCAGCATTGTCCCCCATAACACTATGAGTCAGTGAGGGACACCCTGTCTAAAGGTGAGGCTGTCCCTTCTATCCTCTTCATGCATTGGCTGCTCTGAGCAGGAATATTGCCCAAGCCTTGGGGCTTGGTGGACCAAGATGTGTTCTACTCTCTCTTTCTCTGTCCTTCCCTCTTTTTTACTCCTGTGTGCTCTGATCAGAAGGGACCCTTTCCCTGAGCTGTTGCTTCAAAGTTGTCCTCTGAAATGCATTCTTATGGGGCAGGGGGAGGCAGAGAGGGCATTCAAGTAGTTGAGATTGGGGCCAGCCCCTCAGACTTAGTTCTCTGTTGATTTGCTGCTTCATGCTGATTTGTTGCATTTATGTCTTGGCACACTGGCTTGAAATCTGGTCTGTCTCTGTCTCTCCTGTGGATATATAAATAATACTGTCCCCTTGAGTGGGTGAGTGCCCTGTTGCCCTGCCACCCATGACTTTTTTGTTCCTGTAAAGATTTATGGCTTCAGAAACCCATAGGAGAGTTCTACTTTGTCCTATCGTGTTGCTATGGATTGGAAACAACTCAATGCAATCAGTTGGGTTGAGCACATTCATTCTACTTCCTCAAACTAGAAGGCAAATTCATTGATGGTAGGAACCTATTCTTTTAATTTCCCCAAAGCACTTGGTGCATAACAGATGTTTAGCAAAAGCTTGGTGGAAGAATGGCTTCAGTGTGGTAAGTAAGTCAGATGCAAACCCGAAATTAAGTTAATAAACAGGAAGAGTGTGTTCCAGGCAAATCCAAGACACAGAGGAGGGGAGGGAGGGGCCAATGAGTCTACTAAAGAACTACCTGAGACCAACTGGCATAACATTGTCCATCAAGTGATTGGAGCCTTAGGAGCGTGGGTACAGCTATCTAACACAGAGGAAAACAATTCCTCCAAAGAACTAATGAACCATGCAAATCACAGTGTCTACTAGTCTGAGGCCAGAACTGGTTACTACTGCCACCTGTTCTGAAGGTCATTGATAGAGTAGAAAAACTATATGGAACAGTGATGGGTACGTATGTTGTGCCACCAGGGCCGATGAACACATGAGAGTTTAATTGAAGGGCGGAGATATAAACGGCTTGGCAAGCCTCGCCTTTCTCTCTCTTGCATCTTCTGACCAGTGTGTAGACGACTGCCTTGCGTGTTCTGTGCCTCTGCTTGCAAGCTATACTACCTGTGGGACACCTAATCCATAGGCTGTGTCGCTGTGAGTTGAGGTTCCTTCAAGCTGCCTCACCACGCTCCTGGAATCTTTATCTCTTGAACTGGGGACTGTCAGGCTCTGACCTCTGGCTGACTGCTGGTGACTCACCTTACTGTTTGCGGTCTGTGACTGGCTAGCCTGAATTGCTCTACAAAAGACTAGCCAGCGGTCCTTAAGACTTGAAGGACTGCCAGTGTCTTCACTGTCTAATGGAAGTGAGTTGCAGCAAGCTATTTATACTGCTTTACAGATGAATTAGCTATTTATTTCTTATGTTAGTTCTATCTATCTATCTATCAATTATTAGTGTCCTGGTTTTGTTTCTCTAGAGAACCCTGTCTAACACAGGAACCAATTCAAAATTATATAAAAATGACCAGATTTATTGGTCAAGTAGAGATTGATGGAGGCACTCAGACCATGGTTGCTGTCACCTTTCAGGTATGGAGCTGAACTTAATTTTCAGCTAACCAATAGGCTTGTCTGGTAAGTTAATAGTAACCCTTGGAAGGTACCCCTTCTTTAGAAAAACCAACTAGTTGAGCTCACAGAGCATCCATTACAAATTTCAGAAGGATTAGGAAAAGGGGGGGTCGGGGAGTAGAAATAAGAAACTTAGGGAGGAGTGGGATACGTGGTTGTATTGTGGGGGCTTTCAACCCATGAGACGAAACAAATCATGGCAAAAAACATTGAAAATCACTTAATCAACAACAACAAAACCCCCACCTGAAGTTACTGGTGAGTTAAAGACTGATGGAATCTTGGCCTGAGACTCTGGCCTGAGTCAATATTTTATGTCTGGAACTAGGCTTACCCCATATGACTCGATTTTTCAGTTAAACGGTAGAGAGCCACTAGATGAACGCTAACCTCAGGTAAGTAGGAATACCTTATTCTAATCAAGCATTTGGAGTTAAAAGGGCAGTATTTACCCATGATCGAGTTTAGCAGGATTAGGAAAGAAAGAGGAATGGCAATCACAATGAACAACAGCAAGGGGAATAAGGTGACCTTATGTTGGGGAGATGGCAATGTGTTTGCCGTCAATGAGCAGACGCCGCATGTGCGTGACTCATTGAATGGAAAGCCGGTTTGCTTGAGGGAGTCACATCCATTTCACAACGAAAGAGTGTGCTGGTGTTAGAGCTGCCGAGTGGGGCCACAGCTTGTAACACCCAGCGGAGAACAGCGTGACGGCCCCTGTCCTGCCCCATCCACACAGTTGTTCTCCTAGTGGAGCCCATTGTTGCAGCTGGGCCAGTCCATCTTGTCCAGGGTCTTCCTTGTTGTTTTTTGCTGTCCCTCTACTTTACCCAATATATAACGAGAGAAACCAGCGGGAACAGAGTGTGGGTTGTTCTCAGTCTTTATTAAAGCGAGGGTTTGGGGGAGGATGAAACCCTTCTCCATGACTCGGCCTTGGAGCTAGGTGATATCATCCATTGAATGGAGCTGCTCTAGTGCTCTGCTCTGCCCCTTCCCCTCCCTGGCAATCTGCTGCGGCCTCTCTCTCATCTGCGTCTCCTTCCTTCTGTGCCCAACCTGTCCTTTGTTTCTTAGCTCTCAACAGTAATCACATTTCAGACACATCCTACACCGACACCGGCTCATTAACCACACGCAGTCCTGTTTCCAAATGGGATCACACCTGTAAGTATCGAGATTAGGATTCCAGCACTACACACACGCACACACACGCACACACACACACACACACACACACCCCTGAAGGCTAGCTCTTTAAAACAGGAATGAAATCAAGGAGTGCCCACTCCCCCAAACATTCCTTGCTGGTGATCAGGTGGGCAGGTGGACTCGTGAAGGGGGTTTAGGTGAAGAGGGCAGTCCCAGGGCAGATGGACACCCACGTGAGCATTTGAGAAACCAAAAGCAAAACCACAAACACACCCAAGGATGACGGAAAGTCGAGCACGCCACATGGGACTTCTGTGTCCCTGTTGGGGGCACCAGTCAATGGAATCCACTTGCGAAGGAGTCTGGAAGGGAGTCCTGGTATGACAGACCAGGGGGATTTCACTTCCTCAACAAAAGGAGTGCTGGTTGCCCAGTGGTTAGCGCTCGGCTGCTAGTCTGCAGGTCAGAGGTTCAAACCCACCCATTGCTCCTCAAGAGAAAGGTCTGCTAGAGTCTACTTCCAGAAGGGTTTATAGCCTCAGAAACCCAACGGGACGGTCCTGTTCATCAGGCTGCTATGAAATGGAATTGACCACCTGGCCCTGGGTGTTCATGGGTGCGCCCAGCCAGCAGCGTGCTTCTCTGATGCGCAACCACTGACCTACACAAACAAAACATTTGAGGGTTTTTCTTCCTCCTGAGAAAAGAGGATTCTGCGGTGTGGCTTGGGGAGAGGGATGCTTATCATGGAGATGCACATGGGAATGTGGGTGCTGTGTAACTTCTGTTCTGGCCCCTCCCTCTGAGGGGAGCAATGAGGACAAAGAGGGGGGGGGTCTCTGTGCAGACACAGGTTCCTCTTGAGCGTGGTGGGAGGAGCTGAGGAGGCTGGGGCAGAGGGGCGGGGCACTGACATGCTCTGCTCCTTCAGGCCACTGCGCCTTGGATCTGTGGCCACTTCTAGGCAAGGAAGCTCCGCAGCGTGAGGGAAGAGAAGAGACGCGGCATGGGAGGGCTGGCGTCCCGTTCCCACTTCAGTGGAACACTTTCTCCAGATATGCATTCAGGAACATCCCAGCGGGGTCCAGCTTCTCTCGGATGGTGCAGAATTTTGGGAAGGCGGGATACATATTCTCTAAGTCTTTCTGGGTACAGCTGTGGGCCTGCGGGGGTAAGCAATGTCACTGCAGGCTTCAGAGAGAGAGAGAGAGAGAGAGAGAGAGAGAGAGACCTCTGGGAAGTACAGGAGCAAGTTGGTAGGATAGCCATCTCATCCCCCATCCCCATTCCCCCTCTGCCCTTGTGATGCAGCAGAGTGGGCAGGCTCTGGCCCCAATTTTGTAGCTAATGCAGCAAGTGACTTCCATCACTTCTCAGAGATCCTTAGCTTCTTGTCTGGTAAATGGACTTACCAATCCCAGCCTTACCTGCCCATAAGGTTTTGGGAGAATCAGACACACTCAACGGAGGGAGTTCTCTGGAAATGCTCAAGTACCAGTCTCAGAAGAGGCTCGTAAGCTCTGGGCCGGCTTGGAGTAGAGCACAGGGAGGGAATAGGGTCTGCTAGGAGTCTGCTTCTCTCTGGGGTTTGCTCAGCCTGGCCTTTCACAACATCCTAGCTGGGGTAGCCAGAGGGAATCCAGGCTCCTTCTGCTTACTGATGGCTTATAAGCAGCTAGCAGTCTGGCAGTGAGACTCAGGAGGAGCATGCATTACCCTGGCCCAGTGGGCCCGACCCCCAAATTTCTTCATGATGGTCTCATAGGCCAGCCAGTAGTCCAGCCGTGGCACGTCCCTGCCGTGGGGCCTGAGGAGGGGCAGAAGGACAGAGTGAGGCCTATGTCCTGCCCTGTACCACCCCACAGCCAGCCCTTGACATTGCAGATGGGGAGGTGAAGGCAGGGCTCGGCTCCCGGTGGCTCCCAGTCTGACAGGGAAGGAAGGTAGAGGTGGCAGCCACCAGTGGCCTGGGCTTTCACTCATGTGTCCCCAGAAGCAATGAGGCAACTGGGGCCTTGTCTCACCTGTTTTTCAATCTGCTCCTGCGATTTAGCATACATTCGAATAATTTCTGTTTGCACTGTTTAAAATGTAGAATGGCCTCATTGGGTATATGCAGGATGTCGCCGCCCTGTCATAGCTCCTCAGGTCTGGTTGCCCGGCCAATCAGCAGGCTAGATTTACCGCTCGAAAGAGGCGGACTTTATTTTATACAACATTCAAATCCGCAGGTGACTATGCATCCCCACCGCAATGTCTTCACTCCTGGAATGTGAGCTCCCAGGCAGGAAGGAGGAATGGGGGTGTGTGTGCAGATAAGCAGGCGAGCCTGAGCCTTCCCTGTCCACCACCTAGGAAACCGAGCTGACACCCTGCCCTTGTGCCCCCAGAAGTCTCCTTTGCTGGCTTTTGTGGGACTCCCTTCCTTCATGGCCCCCGGAGTCCCGGATGCTGAGGGTTAGACGCTGGGGAAATGCTGACGGTTAGACGCCGTCATGCTCAGGATGGGTACACACAGATGAAAGTCAAATGCATGGCCACCAAGGCGATGCTGACTCCCAGGGATCCTGTGGGACAGGGCAGAACCGCCCCAGTGTGTTTCCAGGCTAGAAAACCCCGTCTTTGTCCCCCGAGGTGCCTGGTGGGAAACACTACACGGTTAAGGCTCCCTAGGACCAGGACGGACATGGGGAAGGCAGTTTCTATGCAAAGTTAAAGAGGGGTGTTAAGAATGAGAGGTGGGAATTAAGGAGGTGGAAGAAAGACCTGTTTATTTCTAGCAGGGGATTTGTTTTTAAAAGAATGCATCTGGAAACGCAAGATCTGGAAATGGGCTTCACCTGTCCATGTCCCTGCGCTTTGCTGGCAGACTGTCACAGGCCTAACTAGGAAGAGGGGAGTTGTGGTCCAGCAGGTAGTATCTGCCAACACCAGTACCTAGCAAGGCTGTCTCCTAACAACTTTAGCATCCTCTCTTTGACAGACCTTGAACTTGGTCTGCGGTAGGTGGAGAATTTTATGTCAACTAGATACTCATGGCTGGAGGTGGAGCCCACACCGGTCAATCAGGTGGTAGCTCGGGGAGACCTCTTTGGGGGTGTGGCCTCCATGGGGGAAAGAGGAACTCTGGGAATGGTCTCTCTTTGCCATTTCGCCTTCCCTCTTGCTGGGACCTCCTTGGCAGCGTGTCACTGTGTCACCGCTGACCCTGAGAGCTGCCAGCACCCTGCCGTGTTTCCACTGACTTTGGATCCATGAGACTCTGCTGCCATCCGCCCGTGACCTGCCCGCTGCCTGATTCTCCATTCTGGGTCACAGGCGTGCAGGTGCCTGTGTAGTCTGAAGAGGGACGGATGGACTAGCACCGGACTCATGGACGTGAGTTGAACTGCACTGAGCTGCCCTCTGGATATAGAATTGCCTCTTGATATGAAGTAGAGGAGGGTCACGGGATTCGTTTCTCTAGACAACCTGGCCTAACACATGGCTTCAGCATCTTCCTCAACTGAGCAGCCCAGGCTGTCAGGATCGCTGATGAGATGAAGCGTGCTTGCCATCCCATAATGCCATTGGCATCATAAATGGTACTTATTCATAGCATGATAAACATGTCATAGGAATTGTGTTTCTGTCATAAAGGCTAGAAAACAGTTAAGTGCCGTTCACCTGGACTATTGAGAAGGGGTTCAGGACACCCAAAGAAGAAAGAGGCTATTTCCTGCTTCCACCATCAGAGAAATAAGTCATCCAGTGGACAGAAAGATCGGTGGTCTCTGGACTGAGGCCAGGCAGGGGTCTGTTTTCCCCCCCTCAGCCCCTAGCAGGCTTTGGGGCCAGTCACCTTCCTGTACATGATGATGTTAATGTAGCAACTGTCCCTCTGGAGGCAGGAGCTCACCAGAATGTCGCCCCCTTGGTGAAGCAGACCTCCACAGGGTAATGGGCCACCATCTTCATGGCCTTCAGCTCCAGCAGGACCTCCTTGGTCTTCGCTCTGCACTCAGTGGGGAAAGAAGCGAGGTACGAGGGCCCCTCCCACAGGCCTCTGCACAGCCTCCCAGGCACCCATGTGGCAGGGACTCCTTGTCTTTGGTGGGTCCATGTGTGGCTACCCTGCACCTTCTTGATGGACAGTGGTGCCTGAGTGTGTGTCTCCCGGGAAAGTCCACCTGTTGCTGATGACTGGGCCCCCAGGGATTGTGGACTTGAGCGTCCCCCAAGGTATACCCACAGTTGTCTCCTGTCCCCAGACCTGCTGGAAATGATACTCTAGTTCTTATATTGCTGCCTGCAGAGGCTGGGGGTGAAGCCACTGAGCACAATGGCAGAGCGGTCCCCTGAGCTCCTGTCTCAGGACAGAGAGGGGGGATTTGGTGTTGAGATGGTTTGGAGTTGAGATGAGGGACCTAGTCTTCCTGCCCCTGGCACTGCCAGCTGGTCTCTCCCCAACCAGGGATGACAGCAGGGAGAGAAGCTGGGTCAGGGCCTGTGAGGCATGCCCACCATGCTGGCAGGCATCCGATGACCTGTGCTCTGTGTAACATCTGGGAACAGGTCAGTGCAGAGAGCAAAGTTTAGTAGCAGTTACTGGGGTGGGCAGTGGGGGAGGGAATGAATGCTTCGGAAGCACCTGGTGGCTTCTGTTTTTGAGGGTGGAAGTATGTTGGTGGACATTGGTATATTGGTGACAGCTGTACATGCTTAATCCACTTGGTTCCATGGGTTGTAAAAAAGGTAATCATGGAATCGATGGAATGTGTCATTTCATTTTTGTAACAAATAAAACAAGAAGAAAGATGCTCTACACTCCAACCAGAAGTCTGCAGGGCCCCATCCTTCCACCCACCCCCATTTCATGGCTGGAGGGGGCAGACCCGGCCAGATGAGACACTCTGGCTGACTGCCCTGGGTGGTAGAAGGACTGGGTAGAGAGTGCTGGCTGGACTCAGACTTTGGCGCCTCTGGTTCTGCCTCCAGTACTGCTGGCTAAGTAAACTCTTAGCATCCCAGGGCCCTGAGGGAGCTGCACAGAGGACCCCACATGCCTGTGGCCAGACAGGATGGGTTCATCCCCGGGGGAAGGAAGGTGAGGAAGGCTATGGTCTGCTATGGCTACCCAGCCTGCAGTGAGAGCCAGGGCAGAGCCCCTACCTGGGAAAGGCCCAGTCCTGCCAGTGCTGCTGGAAGAGGTACTCATAGGAGAAGACCTTGTAGCTGATGTTGTTGCTCTCCTTCTTCACGCTGAACAAGAGCCAGAAGAGAAAGCAGTTGATCCAGGCCACCAGGCACGGTAGGAAGGTGCTGTAACCAAGTGAGCAGAGAGGCTGCACAGGGCTGGTTGGGGACTTGCTCCCCCCACCCCTAGCAACTGTTTTAGCTGCCACTGACTTGGTCACTGAGCATGATATCCCCAGGGCCCACAGTATGACACCCTGCCTGGTCCTGTGCTAACCCCAGGATCCATCGGAATCCAAGCCACCGGCAGCCAAGGGGGACACCGGGTCAGTTGGAATCACCGACTTAAGGTTAGCAGCAAAAGGCATCCTACTGACACCTCATGGGGCCTTTAGAAACCAGGCCCTTACTCTCACCCACCCAACCACTTAGTGGAGTCTCTGTGGCTTAAAGCTTCTCCAGCTGGTATAAATATCACTTTGAATCATTCTGGCTTTAGATGCACAGTGCTCCCACCCAGACTAACCCCACTGCATCGGACTGGATTCGGACTCCTAGCTACCCACACAGGGTTTCTGAGGTGGCAACATCTTTATGGGATAGATAGCCTCGTGTTCTCTCCTTCAGAGCAGCTGAGGGGTTGAGGTGCCGACACTGGGTTTGTAGCCCCTGCTTTCCCAGCAGAACCACCAGCTCCTGATGTAGAAGTCTGGGCTCCGAAGAGCTCATTTCACCCTTCCCCTTGTGACTG
>PVJH01042441.1:0-14269 GCA_004026705.1 Nesogale talazaci
GATAAAAATAAGCTAGTCACCTCTATGTCTAATGTAACAACGTGAGGTGGGCTGAATGCGGAAAAATTACAAAGTTGCCGAAGGAAGAAGCAGCTAGGAAACTATCTTGCCTTCTCCTCCTCTCTGAGTGCCCGATCTCCGGGGCCATCGGAAACCACACTCGAGGATTACACACAGTCTTCGGCCACAAAGGCTACGTTAAGACTTTCTTCGCGTTCTTCTCCGGTGTCTCCGCGCCGGCATGAAAACGCCCGGCGGCGAGGGAACCAGCATTTCTCTGCAGACGGCGGCCCCATTGCACAGCCCTCGCAGGGCGCCAGCCCCCTCCAAGTGCCACGCGAGGTCAACGCTGTCTCAATGACAGCAAAGCCCACGGAAGCCAAGGGGGACGCGTCGGCGCCCCGCGCCCCGACACCCGACCGGGGCCGCGCGTCCTCCGCCCGGCAGCGGCTGAGACGCGGGCAGCGCCGCTCGGAAGCCCCCCGCGGCCCCGGGGACGCGAGGCGTAAGAGCAGCCCGCCGCGCTCCGGCCGGCCCCCGGGCACCCCGGGCTCCCGCGCCCCGGCCGGCCTCCCAGCCCTTCGGCGGCCGCTGGCAATAATGAAAGTAACATGGATTCCCCGACCGAGCTCGGGATGGCAGAGGGTTCCAGCGTGCGCGCCCGAGTCGCCGCGCCTTCGCCTGGACATCAGAGCCGCACCTTTGCGGGCACCGACATATAGTTTAAAACGACGGCACAACCACCGCCACTCTGTTCCCTAGGCGCCCCTAATGGGCACGGTTCACTGGTGATTAAAATATTATTTTTAATCCTTGCATTACCTCACAGCTAAAAATGTCAAGATACCACACCCAGTGTCTTTTTTTTTTTTCCACCCGTGGGGGAGGGGTAGGAGCCCGGGCGTGGGGACAGGACTCGGCAGCAACACGGGAGAGGCCATTTCCGAGGGACGGGAAGGCGCGCGGGTGGGTCCGGGGTCGCGCTCCCCTGGGGGATAGCCGTCCCCCCCCCACCACCACCCCCCCGGCCACCCTCTCCCCTCCCCCCGCGACCCCCGGCAGGGGCTACTCACCGGCCGCAGTGCCGAGCAGCAGGACGGCCCACAGCAGCCCGGGCGCCCGCCGAGGCCGCGGCCGCGGGGCAGTCATCCCGGGGCCGGCCGCGCCGCAGGAGCGCCCCGAAAAGCAAGACGTCAAGCGAAGCGGGCCGGCGGAAGAGGCCCGGCAGGCTGGTCTCCGCGCCGGTCCGACTCGTCGGGCCCGTCTTACGGCGCCGTGTGGAAGGACAAATGGCCGAGGAGGGGACCCCGCGGCAGTGCGCTCATGCCGCGGCAGAAAGCGCCTTCACGGGCCTGGCTGGCGGCACGGGGGGGGTCGCTCGCCTAGGACCGGGTGCCGGGGCGCCCCAGACGGCAGGCATGTCCGGGGGTGGGGGGCAAGGCAGGGAGCCACCTCGAAATCGCCGTGGCTACTCCCCTCGTCGTTTCACGATATCAAAGAAACAGCCGGGTCTGGGAGAAAACATATCCAGGGAGCGCAGGGCTGGGTGGGAGCAGGGCGCCGCGGATCGGCACAAGTTGTGGAGCGCCGGGCAGGGCGAAGCTGGGCAGGCGGCGGCGCGGGTCCCAGCGCCCGCCGCTCCGGGAGGGCAGGACTCCTTTTTCTTGTAAGTTTCGCTTCGGTGCCTCGTTCACTCCGAGCTCGAGACCCACAAAAGCGCTTCCTCGGCGGCGGCGGAGGAAAAGGTGCCCGCCTCCATGGACCCGGCCGCCGCCGCCTTCACGCCCCGGCGGAACACAACTGCGAGGGTCGCGCAGGGCCGGGCCGGAGAGCTGAGGGGCGACGGGAAGCGGGGGAGGGGTGCGCGGGCAGGGCCCGAGCTGCCGAGTCCGGGTGGAGGGGAGGTGCCCGGGAGGCTGCCCCTTCTCGCCCCGCGGCGGGCGCGCCTCGCGCCCGGGCGTCTATTCCAGCCGCCCCATCTTGCCCAGGGCGAATTCCGCCAGCAGCAGCGCCCGGCCGTCGCTCGATCGCTCGGGGAACGCACCGCAACCGCCCTGAAGAAGCGGCCGCCGCCTCGTTCCCCCGCGGTTCTGGGCTCCGGGCGGAGCTCCGGCGTCGCGGGCCGCGGGCGGGGGGCGGCGGGAGGGCAGATGGAGGCGGCTGAGGAGGAGGCTGGGCTGAGAGGCGGCGAGACACTCTGCGCCCCTCCGGGAAGGACTTCCAGTAGCTCCGGACAGACCAGACACAAAGGGGGGAGTCTCCACAGCTGCCAGTCTGCGGCGCTCCCGGTGACCGGAGTCGCCCCGCCCCCGCTGCCTCCTCCTCCTCCTCCGCCGCCGCCGCCTCCGCCTCCGTCTCGGGCTCTTCCCAGCCCTGTCTGTCTCGGGCCTGTGGTGCAGCGCGGGCGGCGGCGGCGGCAGCGGCGGCGGCGGCGCGGCTGGAGCCGCACTGCGCCTGCGCACTGGCCGCCCCACCCGGCCCCGCCCCGCCCCTCGCACCCTTGTTGGACTGAAGAACCTCGGCGGTCCGAACGCACCCGTCGCGCTCCGGAATCACTGAAGGCCGTCCTGCGCCGCGATTGGCTCGCTCCTCCACACGTGCGCGCGCACACAGATACACACACACACACACACACACACACACTCACACCTTCCATACGTGGATGATTTGGGGCTTATGAATGTGTGCAAGAGATGGCGGCCGCTCATTTTGTCCAGCGTCGGAGCCCCCCGCTGAGGCTTCGTCGGTCTGCCGGACTCTGGGAAGAAAGCCTCGAGGGGCCGCACCACCCCCATTGTTTCTTGGGCCGGAGTCTGCACTCGATAGTCCAAAGAATTCTGGCGGACCCGCCTTTCCCAGAACCGGAGACCGTGGCCTTCTCAGGCTCCCCCACACTGGCCCGAACAAAAGCCGGAATTGGAAGAGCCACCCCTTAATTGATGCTTTTGCCCTTCCTGGCGCCCGGCCTTTCGCGAGCACCCATTCTTTTCCCCGTGCGCTGACATTCGGAAGGATGTGAAGCCCGAAAGGAAGCTTTCTTTCGAAAGTCTGCAGACCCTCGGGCCGTACGTGCGCGTCCGTCCGCGCCGCGCCACTTGGCAGGGTGGGCCTTACGGTATTCACAAAGGCTGGGGCCTGGGCTTGCCCGGGGAGGGGGACAGCACGCAGGGGGGCTTCGACTCCAAGAAAGTGACGAGGCCCCTTTGGTCCAGCAGCCTCCTTGGATCCGCTTTGTCCCGGTTTTCTGATTGACAAATCTGTACCCAAGCCACGGGCACGGGGAGGGGGTGCCCTCCGGCAGCCCCTGCACACCCCTGCTGGATCAGGCCGACTTGGGTGGGATAGCCTGGGGCAGGGCGGGGGGGGGGCAGGGAGAAGTGGGGGAGGCGACGTGCGTGGCGCCATGATCGGAAGTCTGTGTTTAATACTTAGCTACGAGGTGGAAAATCCGCGTGGGAGGGCGATCTTGGAAGTGAAGTCTAGCAGCCTTCTCCCCTGCAAGGGGTTATTCTTCCAGGCTGGTTTTGCAGGTCTTTGTGGCTGAGGGCAATTCCAAAGATGCACTCGTAGATAATCTCCTGCAGTCCTACAGCATGACTTGCTTATTCAAGTCTCCTCTTATCTGGCTATCTGAACTTGATGTACCCTAAATAAATCTCCACATTCCTTAAACTAGCTGCTGTTATAATACTAAATATCTTCCATAATTAGGGGTTGTAGTAATACCAGGCCAGACTGCTCAGACTCCTTTTAAGTTGAAAAACCCTGTTTACCTTTCAGGCATAGAAAAATGTTTCTAGCAGATAAAAACCCCTTAAGAAGAAGAAGGAGGGGGTGCATATTCCTCGATTGCTTTATTGCTATATATTACAATATTTTGTTCTGACCAAAAGCATTAAAATAAGAAAGTGATGTTGTTTTAGCCTTTGGTTTTCAAGAAGTGGGATGCCAGGTTGGGAGGCACATAGTGGGGGTAGGCAGTGGGCTGCTAACCAACGAACGGCTGCAGTTTCATCCCACCAGCTGCTCCTCAAAAGAAAGATGAGGCTTTCGGAAGAGGTAACGATTTACAGCCTGGGAAATCCTCAGTGTCCTTTCTATCCTGCCCACAGAATTGCTACAAGTCAGAATTAACTGATGTCAGTGAAGAAGTATATTAGAAGTACAGAAGGTTTATGAATTGGTAGACTACTGCTTTTCTTCCTCAGTGTGGGATCAAGAACTCTATTCTATGAAGTTTTCCCAAAAAACATTAAGCACTCTTAAACATGTGTATAAGTAAGTTATATCGAAAGAAGGAAAAGTTTGTGTGACATGAAAAAAAATGCCTCTTAATAGGTATAATGATGGTAGAGTTGGTTTTGTTTTTGTTTTTGTTTTTAAGGAAACGCTCCAGACTCCTTACCCAGCAGATGTAAGTATTGGTCTGAATGGCTAAAAAGGGAGGAAACGGGAAACTGAAGTGGAGTTGGCGTCTTGAGAGACATGCAAGTTCATCAGAACCATATGGGGAAAAACCGTTTAAGGATTAATTGGTAGATAGCTAGATAAATAATGTTCTTTCTGTGTTCACAGTCAGAAAGCATATCAGAAAAGAATTGTTGGTTGTAGTTTGTTCTAAATCATAGAGATGCTATGTTCAACAAAACTGAACATTGCGTGGACTGACACGGTCCTCCCCAATCTTTGCTGTTTGAGCCTCTCGTGTAGGCATGGGGCCAATTCATCTCATCTTTTTTGCTGACCTTCTGGGTTTATCAAGCATGATGTCCTTCTCCAGGGACAGGTCCCTTCTGATAACTTTTCCGAAGTATGTGAGATGAAGTTTGGCCATCTCTTTTCTTGTAGGAGCATTCTGGCTAACCTGCCAGAATCAATTAGTTCTTCTGGCACTTGCATATTTAATACTCTTTGCCAAGAATATAATTCAAAGGCACCAGTTCTTTGTTAGTCTTCTTTATTCACTGGGCAACTTTCATATGTATAGGAGCCAATTAAAAATACCATGGCTTGGATCAAGCACAAATTAGTCTTCTGTTTTTTCACACTTTAAAAAAGAACTTTTAGGGGCTGAGCCCCGGTGGCGTAGTGGTTGTGCGCAGGACTGCGGCCCACTGGGATGGAGGTTCAATTCCAGCTCCACGGAGCAAAGGCTGGGCCTCCTACTCCCACCACCTGAGGGCAGTGATGTCCCCCCCCCCCAAAAAAAAAGAACTTTTGCAGCAGATTTACTCAATACAATGTATCATATGATCTCTTAACACTACTTCCATGAGCATTGTTTGTAGATCCAAGTAAAAGCAATCCATCACCTCAGTCGTTTTTGTTTATCAAAATATTACTTATTATTTCAGTTGTGAGGTTTTTTTGTCTTTTTTAATGTTGATATGTAATGCATATGAAGGGCTATAGTCTTTGATCTTCATCAGCAAGTGCTTTAAGTCCTCTTCACTCTCAGCAAGCAAGACTGTGTTATCACACATTATTCATCTTCCTCCAACGCATTCCTGTTCATATAGTCCAGTGTCTCAGATTATTTGCTCATCATACAGATTGAATAAATATAGTGAAAAGATACAACCTTGACACATACCTTTCCTGATTTTTAAAACTGTACAATAACCCCGTGTTCTGTTTGAATTGGTCTATGTACAGGTTCTACACAAGCACTACTTTCTGGAATTTTTGATCTTCACAATGTCATCCATAATTTATTATGATCCATACAATCTTTGCACAGTCAATAAAGCACAAGAAGCATCCTTCTGGTGTTCTTTGCTTTCAGCCAAGATCCTTCTGAAAACAGTTATGATATTCCTTGTTCTATGGATTCTTCCAAATCTGACTTGAATTGTCAGGAGTTCCCTATTGATATACTCCTGCAACCTTTTTTTTTAATCATTTTATTGGGGGCTCGTACATCACTTATCACAATACATACATACATAGACTGTGCCAAGCCCCTTCACCTGCCTGCTGTTGACATCATTCTCCAAATCTCTGCTTTTCCACTTGAGTCCTTTATATCAGCTTTTCATCCCTTCCCTTCCTTCCCTGTTCCCCCCGCCCCACCACCCATCAATGCTTTATAAATTATTATTTTGTCATACCTTACACTGCCCAACGTCTCCCCTCCCACTCCACCGATGACCATCATCCAGATAGGAGGTTATGTGTAGATCCTTGTCATTGCCCCCCCCCCCCCCCGTCTCTATCCCACCTTCCCTCCACCCATCCACTCTCACTACTGGTCCTGAGGGGTTCATCTGCCTTGGGTTCCCCATTCCCCCTCTCCACCAGTCCTCTTTCAGTCCAGCTAGATTTGTAAGGTAGAATTGGGATCATGATAGTTGGGGGGAGGAAATCTTCAAGAACTAGAGGAAAGAAAAAAAACTAGAACTAGAGGAAAATTATACATTTCATCGCTACTTCAGCTGCAACCTTTTAAAAATTATCTTCAGCAAAGCTTTTTAAAAATTTTTACTATAATTTGAGGGGAAATTTCAAAGTATATTAGATTTCCATTCAACCCATGTTGTTTAGTAATAGTCGTTTGCAGTCCCAACGTGTGACAGCACTCTTCCAGCTTCCTCTCCATATTTCCTATTTCCATTCAACCTGTCTTCAGAAAATCTCAATTAATATTAGTAATCGTATGTTTTATTGGAAGTACAGAAGGTTTATTAATTGGTAGTATACTGTTTTTCTTCCTCAATGTGAGATCAAGAACTCTATTTTTTTTTAAGGCATCACTGCCCTGGTGGTGGGAGTAGGAGGCCCAGCCTTTGCTCCTGTGAGCGGGAATTGAACCTCCATCCCAGTGGGCTGCAGTCCGGCACACAACCACTACGCCACCGGGGCTCAGCCAAGAACTCTATTTTATGAAGTTTTCCCCCCAAACATTAAGTACTCCTATACATGTGTGTAAGTAAGCTATATCGAAAAGGAAAAGTTTTTGTGACGTGAAAAAAAAAAAGCCTCTCGGCAAGAACAATGGCGGTAGTGACCCTATGAAGTAACCATCTTCAAGAATGTAAACCTTTACAGAAACTGACAGCTTCATCTCTCTCCTTCAAAGCAATTCATGGCTTTGAAATGCTAAACTGCAGCGAAGAGCACTGCACAGAGTAGGCCACTGTGCCCTCAAGAGTCCTCATATTAATGATACTGAGATAATTCCCAATTTCTGTTGGATCACCTTTCTTTGGCCCGGGCACAAATGGGGCAATGAGCATAGTAGGTTATACATTGAACCGCTAGCCATGAGGTCAGCAGTCTGAATCCACCAGCAGCTCCGTGCGAGAAAGATGCGCCCGCCTGACTCCTTAGTGACTTACAGCCTCAAAGCCCAAAGGGGCAGTTCTACTCTGGTGTCCTACAGAGTCATTATAGGGTAAAATTCAGCACACTGACAGTGGTTTCCAGTCATTTGGCAGATAACTATTTTGCAAGTGAGGCAAGTGAGCACTTCCAGTATTATATGCATTTGTTTAAACATCTCAACTAGTATTCTGTCAATTCCTCACTCTCCCTGCCATAAAGTGGGTTATGACTCATAGTGACCCTCCAGGACAGTGGGAAACTGCCCCTCTGCATTTTCAATTACAAGTCTTTACGGGACTATGAAACCCCACCTTTGAACTGCTGATCTCCAGGATAGCAGTCCAATGTGCAGCCCCGAGACCACCAGAGCTCTTTGTCAATTCCTAGATCCTTGCTTTTCACGAGGACCCTCAGTGAAGCTTGTACTTCTTCCTTCAATAGCATTGGTTCTTG
The DNA here is from genome assembly GCA_004026705.1 of Nesogale talazaci. NCBI lineage: Eukaryota > Metazoa > Chordata > Mammalia > Afrosoricida > Tenrecidae > Nesogale > Nesogale talazaci. Next base: position 7,777 of record PVJH01042441.1, read on the forward strand.
TTCATATCCTACCTCCTAAAATCATTAAATGTCACTAGTTCTTTCTGACACGATGACCCCGTGTGTTCCTTCCATCTTATCTTGGTGTCTCCTGTATCATTCAATATTTTGCCTATAAGACCAGACAGGCTCTCAGCATGAACAACCCCACTGCCATCTAGCCAACTCTGACTCCCACGAATTCCCTAAGACAGAGGAGAGCTTTCTAAGACTATGACTCTTAATGGAAGCAGATGGCCATGTATCTCTCCTATCAAGTGGCTAGTGGGTTCAAGTGGTTGTGTGTGGGACTGCGGCCCACAGGCCTGATGTTCAAATCCAGTAGCAGCTCTCCAGGAGCAAGGCTGGGCTTCCTACTCCCACCAGTGCAGTGATGCCAGAAAAAAAAAAGAAAGCAAATTCTAATATATCAAAATAATATATCACAGGGCTGAGCCCCGGTGGTGTAGTGGTTGTGCGCAGGACTGCAGCCCACTGGGACGGAGGTTCAATTCTAGCAGTGGGGCTGGACCTTCTACTCCCACCACCGGAAAGCAGTGATGCCCACAAAAAAAAAAAAATAATAATATATCACAATTTGCAGAATGTTAATTTGAATGTTGTTTTTAAATATACCTCTTCATGGTCTGGGAATGTTATACAAATTAAAAATGAAATCAACATTTAAGCAAAGGGTATATAAATACTTAAGAAAATGCTTTTTGTTGTAAAGATCAACAACACAAGAAAGATAAGAGGGGTAATACAAACCACACTGAGTTAAGAGCAAAGGATTGCCTGGGGAGGGGAGGTTTGGTATGTGTTCTAATCAAGACAGGTTAGATTGTAGTAACAACAACCCTCAAGTTGTAGAAGAAGTCTGTTAGAAGAAAAGTGGCAAGGCATTTCTTACACACACACACACAACTTGTGGAGCATAACTATCACTAGTCAACTTCGCGAAGGAAAAACAAAATGAGCCTTGGAGTCCTTTCTGATGCACAGCAATCCTCTTAGCCCCATGTGTTACAGAGTAGCACAGCTGCATGGGGTTAAATAGCCCCTGAAACAGGCTTGCATGTGAAATTGATTAGGTACAGCAGGACTAGGGAGAAGTTGAACTGCAGCATAGTTGCAGCAATAGCTTCAGCTCAGGCTGAGTGGACATCTGTCGCTGAGATGGTCCTCCATCATAGTCCTAAATTAAGGTATGGGGTCAGGTCTTTATACTCTTTCATCAACCGGTAACCGGATGTGAGCTCACCTCAAAGGAGGGAGGGGATCTACAGTGAGATGGCGCTCATTAACTATTGAGGTCATTGAGTTGATTCCAACTCACGATGACCCTGTAGGACCGAATAGAATTGTTCTATGGCTTTCTGAGACTACAACTATCTAGAAAGTCTCATTTTCCTCCCTAGGAGTAGCTGATGGTTTCCAACTGCTGACCTTGAGGTTATCACATGTGATTTACTGCACTGCCAAGGCTCCTTGGCTCTTTCCAAAACATCAAATGCATTGCCTCAAACTCAATGCCAACTCATAGCCACCCATTAGCCTCAAGAGCAATTCCCAAAGAGGGACCCAGCAGAGAGCTGTCAACCACCAACACTTCCAGGAACTGGGAGAAAGGGAGATCCAGGGAGCTCACAAGGGCATCTACCACATGGACTCTGCTCATTGTAGTCAGTCACTCAAGGTCCCTGACTGGTAGAAGCTGCACGGAGACATGCTTTCAAGCCATATCAGATTGCGCAATAAACAAGGTAAACACGGGTTGATTTGTACTTAATTCCTAATCTGAAGGGGGAAAAAATGTGAACAGTTGCATACTTTTCCCCCACATCAAAGATTCTGCTTCTAGATATGACTGGTATCTATCTCTCTCCCCACCCCACAGCACATTCCTACAGAATTGTTTTCAAATTGACAATCCCTGATAGGGACAGAGAGCTCAACAAGCAAAGTAAACACAGGTTCACTTATGCTTCCTTACTAATCTATGTTGAATAATTTCACATGGATTTCACCACAACATGAAATCTAATGGCCAGTGCTACAGTGTATGGTTCTGTTAAAATGCTTCCACCCAAACTGAATTGTACATGTAACAATATTCTAATTAGATAATATTTAAAATAGATAATATTTTGTTAAATATGTATTTACCACAATTAAATCACTTTTAAATGTCATAAAACTGTATTTATAAAAATGTGTGATGTCATGGCACATGTCCCTGATACACTGTATAAATAGTAACTCAGAATCTTAAATGTAAATAATATATTACCTCAACTGTATGTATATAAAATATGTTCATATATATTCAAAAATCCTATCCAGAAATATACTGGAAAGATAGATCTCAGGATATAGTTGATATGGCTGTTGAATGAAATTAGGACTAACTTATCTTTATTTTTTGTTTTGTTTTGTTTTGGGGGGATGCTTCACGGTCCTCTGGTGGGAGTGGGAGGCCCAGCCTTGTTCCTGGAGATCTACTGCTGGATTTGAACCGCCATGCCAGTGGACCGCAGCGCCGCACTCAACCACTACGCCACCGGGGCTCAGTCCCTCTTCACATTTTTTAGGGGGCCCTCTTCACATTTTTTAGGGGGAACCCTGGTGGCGTCTTGTCTACTTGTTGGGCTGCTGAGCAACAGGTCAGCAGCTCCAAACCACCAGGCTACATGAGAGAAAGACGGAGCTGCTGTCTCCTGTCACGAGTTAAAAGTCTAGGGGATCCCAAGGGGAGTTCCACCCTGTCCTATAGGGGTGCTAAATTGGAGTCGCTTCAATGGCGATGAGTTTTGCTTTATTTTTTTACATGCTTTTGGATATTTTTCATAATAAAATATATAAGAACTTTAGAATCGGGGGAGGGGGGGCGGAAACATTCTGCTGTTTCCCAGACAATGGTTATGGACCATGCTTGCATCGTGCTGAATTCCACCACGGTGACTGTTGTCAGGTGCCACTGAGTCGGTTCCGACCCATCGTGACCCGATGGACTAGAGAAGGAAACACCATCTGGTCCTGGGACCTCCTCACCATGGCTTCCGGGCTGGAGGCCACGCACTGCTGCAGTCAGTGCCAAAATCAGAAAGGTTTTGTAGGTGGTGTTGTGGCTGTTTTCTGCAATAGAAACATTTTCCTTTAGCCCGTTTTAAATACCGCGACCCCATCATTTGCCTTTTAAAGCTTGGATGTGAATCGGTTCAGAGCATCCTTTCTAACACTCTAGAGAAAGGTTGTTAGTGGGAAAGAGCAAAAGGAGCGTGAAGGGGTAGTTATTCAGGATTCGGAGCTATCTGGAGGAACAAATACTTGAAAGGAAAAGGGAGATAGCCATGTAGCGAAATTTACACGACTTCAGAAATATGCCTAAATGAGCAGCGTCTTTGGCTCAAGCATCGTAGATTATCCTCATTTCACTTTGAAAAATGAAACATGCATTTCTTGTTGTTTTTTTTTTTTTAGTTTTTTTGGCATCACTGCTCTCCGGTGGTGGGAGTAGGAGGCCCAGCCCCACTGCTGGAATTGAACTTCCATCCCAGTGGGCCGCAGTCCCGCGCACAACCACTACGCCACCGGGGCTCAGCCCGAATGCATTTCTAAGAGAGCAATTGCCCAAAAGGGAATATTCCAAACAAAAAACCCCAAACTGAGGAAAAGAGACAGGCCAGATCTTGAGAGCGTAGAGGACAGTGGCTAAGTGATGGACTATTAAGCATTTTGGTCTTTATCCTATGCACATTGAGCAGGCACTGAAAGGTTTTAAGCAGAGGAATAGCTTGATCCAATCCACATTTTAAACAAATTACTCAGACTTCTAGTAGAGATTTATTTGAGGAAAGAACTGACTCATAGCCTAGTAGGAGAGAAGACCTTTCTATCAAATAAGAATGCCTTGCACCGAGGGAGCTATGACACCAGAAGTGATGGATGGAACCAGAAAGCTATAGCAGTGGCTGGGTGTTAATAATTGGCAACACTTTCAGAAATATTTTGTTTTAATTTAGACTAGCCCTTAGCCTCTTTCTCAAAGCTACTGAATCGCAAAATTGCAAATTAGGAACTCAGGCACAAGGAATAAAATAGGACTGAACCAATTACACAAGTGGTTGTTGTGACTCCACAAAAGGATGTTCTTAAAGCTGGAGCTAGTTATAACCAAAAAGCTAAAATATTAAGTAAATTACAGAACAAGAATTGTATAATCCCTTTTGTTTGTGATTTAGAGAAGGTGGCACTAGGCCTGTAACTAAGTGTTCAGTAAACTGGGAAAAGGAGATGGGCTTGGAATCTAGGCAACACATAATGCTTGACCATAGGTAGACAATGCTCTCCTTGGCTACTATGACTTGTGTGGCAGAGATATTGGTGCTAATGAACTAAAGTAGAACAAACATGTTCTTTCTGGAACATAGCACCACTCTCTCCTTTCTTGACCAAGAACACAAAATTTTCCAAAAAATACAGCTACAAGATACTGCAGCCTCCATTAGCTTGAGTTCCTGATAACTGAAAAGAACCACTTATTGATCCAGACCACCACCATACACTGGACATGTATGGTATCTTAAATGAAAAACAGGTTTTTAAACTAAACTGCAGAAACTATAGGATTGTTATTAAATATAACATAGCCTTTGTAGACTAGTGTGTGTTATATTCAATAGATTAAAGTGTTCAAATTAAAAGATTATAGAAATCTAACATCAGAATACTATTTCTTTTTTTTTTTTTTTGGGGGGGGGAGGCATCCCTGCTCTCCAGTGGTGGGAGTAGGAGGCCCAGCCCCACTGCTGGAATTGAACCTCCGTCCCAGTGGGCCGCAGTCCCGCACACAACCAGTACGCCACTGGGGCTCAGCCCCAAATACTATTTCTCTATGTTCTTCATCATGTTGTTGTTTTTTAAACACTGGAGGCCCTAAATCTTTTTATTTTTATCTTTAAAGTCCATTTATTTTTATCTTTAAAAATGCTTTAACATTTTTTAAAGTTGTAAATTGGGTAAGGGTTTACACTTCAGATAATCAAGTTTGGATTGAAAATGTAAACTATTAATAAATCCCCCAATAGTTTGCCTTTCCCACCACATAGAAAAACTGCGCCATAATTAAAAAATTAGAATTATGGAGGAGAATGGAAAATACTAATTTCTAGCTCTGTGGAGCAAACTGAACTCTTGGATGCTCCATTAAATAATAGAAAACAAATTCCCAGCTTTTGAGTCAATTCCATCTTATACTGACTTTATTGGGCAAAGTAGAACCAGACCATAACTCTCTATGGGAATAGAAAGGCCTCATCTTTCTCCCATGGACAGGCTAGTGGTTTTGAACTGTGGACCTTGTGCTTAGCCGCCCAAAGTATAACTCCCCAAGAGAGGGTCTAGAACACCTGTCCTAACTTATGATACCAAGGGTGCACCAGACATGGCAGAAGACAAACTACAAAGGCTGGCTATTGTAAGGACATTATCTAAAAGTACAGTTATTAAAGGGGTCAAAGTAGAAAATGGAAGGATTAGAATATGAAGATTTTATGGCTTCAGAAATTTTTTATTTATATATTAAGGTATTTACTTTTGGTCATTGGATCGGTATTCCAGTTGTTGATGTTAGGCGCTATCCAACAGATTTCAACACATAAGTGACAAAGCAGAGCTGCCCCATATGTGTTGCCTGGGCTGTAATGTTTGCACAATCTAACTGCCAGGCCTTTCTCCCATGAAGCCCCTGGATGGTTTCCAAAGCCACCCTTTTGTTAGCAGTAGAACATGCAACCAGCTAGCTGATGAAACCTTAGCAAACAAACAAAGTACAGTGGCAAAATTCATCATCCATGGTTTAGCTTCTTGTCAGTAAGTCAGGTAAGGCTTTCCCAATTGTGCTTTGGAGGAAACAAATGTCCTTCTCCCTTGTGAATTCTTTCAGCACTGCGAAGCAAGAACCATGGTATCCCAATCCAGAAACCTAACAGTACCATGACTTACAAAGTGGCCAATCAGTCAACAAGCATTTATTTCAGCCCTTCTGGATGCCCAACTTTGGGGAAGAATGGTCAATATTCATTTTCAGAAGGTCAACATTTCTGTATGTTGGACATGATATACTCATCTAATAAGGTTATTGAAGATCCACTAAAATCATAAGCTGTTTTCTCTATTTCACATAGAATGGCTACATATAAAACTATTCTTTCTGCAGATTTGGAATTCTGAAGTGCAGTGACTCAATCATCTGTTGCTGTCTACCCCGAAAACATTCAACAAAGAGTCCCTGAAGTGAAGAGCCAGCCAACCGAGGACACACAACAAAGGAAACATTTAATCTTGAGAACTAGGACTAAAATCAGAATGCTTTTTTCCTATTGCCTATTGTACAAATGTTTGACACTTTTCCAAAACGTTTCCCAGGTATCAAGTATGTCAACATTTTCCTTACTTCAATGTTGAGGCCATTATATAAGCATTTAAGATGCACTGATGTTAGAGAGTGAGA
>PVJH01042442.1:0-14304 GCA_004026705.1 Nesogale talazaci
GCAAAAACACACGGCGGACTGGATAAGTGTCCTTGGTGGGCTGCATGTGGCCCCTGGGCAGTAGTTTGAGGACCCCCATAAGGGATCAAGTCATTATTTGAAAAGGTACAAATAAATGGAAAAAATCAAGTAACATTCTGATTTTTTCTGTGAGAACTATACCATGGGGTAGCTAAATGACAGATGAGAGGAAACAAATGTATTACCATATTTCATTTAATAAATGATGGAGTGTCTTAATTAAAATATCACTACTTCTAGGCCCCTAATAAATTGGGAAACTAAGGGTTAAGTGTCAAAAGTCACTAATATCACAAGAAAAACAGACCAGTCATTCTGAGCTTTCTGGTGAAAAGTTAACACTGATGAAGTAGCCCTCACAAAAATAAAAGACAATCTGATCTAATTACCAATTAATAAGAAACATAAGCTCTGGTGCCTCAGTGCCTAAGTACAAAGCTGCCAACCAGAAGGTCAATATTCAAGTCCATCAGTCATTCCAAGGAAGAAAGATATGGCGGTCTACGTCAGGAAAGAAGAGTGTTGGGAGATGCCTTTGGGACAGCTCTGACTCAGGACAGGCCCCAGGTACAACAGAAGAAAGCATTGCTCATTCCTATACCAGCCTCACAAGCTTGCTATCTGTGATCCCACTGTCAGAGCCGCCGTGCCCCTCCACCTCTTAGAAGGTCTTTCTCTTTTGCACGGACTCTCTACTTCACCATGCGTGATGTCTTTTGCCAGGGACTGTCTCCTGACAACATGCTCAGATATATGAGATGAAGTCTCACCATCCTTGTTTCTAAGGAATATTCTGATAAAATGTTTTCCAAGACATCTTTGTTCATCCTTTTGAAAGTCCATGACATATTTAATATTTGACAACATCCTCATTCAAAAGTCTCGATTCTCCTGTGTTCTCCTTTATTCATTGCCCAGTTTCCATAGGCATATGAGACAAACATACCATGGCTTGAGTCAAACATACTTTTGTCCTCAAAGTGGCCTTTTTGCTCTTTACCTTGATCTTGTGCAAAAGACTTGACCAATGCAATATGCCATTTGATTTCTTGGCAGAGAATCAACTGTGGGTCCAAGTAAGTCTTTGACAAGATTAACCTTGTTTTTCATTTATCAGGCTGCCTATTGATCAAGTTGTGAGGGTTTTTCTTTTCTTTAGACATTGAGTTGTAATCCATATTACAGGCTAAAGGATTGGGTCTTCATCAGGAAGTGCTCCAAGTCTTCCTCCCTTTCAGCAAACAAGGTTGTATCATCTGCATATCACAGGTTGTTGATGAGTCTTCCCCCAATCCTGATGAAATATATCCATTTTCTTCATATATACCAACTTCTAAAATTATCTCCTAAGCCTACAGATTGAAGAAATATGGGATGAGAAAGGACTCATCCTGGGAACACACCTTTCTTGACTTTAAACTGCTGCTTGGTCTATATACTGGTTCCATTTGAGGAAGTAATATCAAGTGTTCTGAATTCCCCATTCTTCTCAAAATTATCCATAATCTAATGCATAAGTGAATGTCTTTGCACAGCCAACAAAATCCAGGTAAACATCTTACTGGATTCCCTACTTTTTCCCAACATCCACCTGACATCAGCAATGGTATCTTTCAGCCTACATCCTCTTCTAATCTGGCTTGAATTTTTAGCAATTCTATGATGCTGTAAAAATTGCTGCATTATCTTCAACAAAATTTTGCTTGTATGTGATATTAAGAATATTGCGCAAAAAAAAAGTCTTCATGCTTTTGAATCACCTTTCTTTGGAATTGACGCAAATAGGAGTTTCTTCCAATCAGTGGGCAGGTAGCTAGGCATACCTGAGTACTTCCAGCATTGCATCTGTGGTTCTTACATAATCTCCTGTCAACTTGAGGGTATTAAGAGTAAAGGGGTGGAGTTTAGCCTGTCAATCAGGTTGCAGCTTGATGATCTTATTTGGAGGCTTAAGGGAGATAAATAGCTCATGGAAGGTTAACCTCGCCCCTCTCTCTCTGCTACACGTTCTTGTTGACAAGTCACATGAAGCCACATTGATGGAAGTCAGAGTTCAGAGATGATTTTACCAATGGGTCCACAGGACTTTCCACCCACCACTGGCCTGTGATCTTCTTGCATTCGGCATCATTGCATGTGCTGTGTGAGTCTGAAGAGGAATTCATGGGCTAATATTGGACATATGGGCCAATATGGAACTTATGGACTTGATCTGGACTTGCTTCTTAAATCATTTAATTGGGGGCTCATACAACTCATCACAATCCATACATGCATCCATTGTGTCAAGCACATTTGTACATTTGTTGCCCTCATCATTTTCAAAACATTTGCTGTCTACTTGAGCCCTTTGTATCAACTCCTCATTTTTCCCCTCCCTCCCTACCTCCCCCTCATAAACCCTTGATAATTTATAAATTATTTTGTCTGGACTTTTTTAATATACAATTACTCTTTAATATAAAACTCTTTCTTATACATACATGAGTATCCCTGGATTTGTTTCTCTAGTCAACCCAATCTAACCCAGCATCCATTTATGGAAACATCTCAATTGGCATTCTGTCAATCCCTGGAGTTTTGTTTTCTACCTCTACCTTCAGGGCATCTTGAATGTCTTGCTTCAATAACTCAGTTGGCTTTTTTTTAATCATATGCTACCTCCTAAAAGGGATGAACAATGATCAATACTTCAGATACATTGACTGTGTATATTCCTTCCTTCATAGTTCAAATTTTTTTCTAGAGTCTTTCAATGTTACAGTTCAAGACTTGAATTTCTTCATCAGTTCTTTCAGCTTGAGATATGCACATTGTGTTCTTTCCTTTTGGTTTTGTAATTCCAAATCTTTGCCCATTTTACTATAATTTTTTTATTCGGTCTTCTCAAACTGCCCTTTGAAATTTTTTGTTCACCTTTTTCACTTCATTTCTTCCATTCACTCTAGCCACGTCACATTCAAAAGTAAGTTCATATCTCTTCTGACACTTTTCTTTCTTTATGTATGATATCTATCATTTTCTGTCAGGCTGTGTGTTTGGGCAAAGTCCTGCCTCCTGGAGTCTCAATGTCAGTGAGGTCACATGATGATCCCAGGACATGCCTCCCCTGCATGTGTATGACACTGACAGACTGACAGGATTAGTACATTGAGACAGGAGGCAGGAAGGTACAGTACCAGCCAGGATGTGATGCAGTTCAGTGTCATGACAGGCAGGCAGAGAGCCCATCATGGTAGGAGAAAGACATAGATTCTCTCCTGCCATGCATAGCCCTGCCTGTCAGGGTGGTTGGTGCCCTTTAAGAGTCATACCAAACAGTTTGAGTTATACATTACAATACTGATGTCTGTGTAATATGTCTCTCATAACAACTGACAGTCCTTTCACTATTCTATTTTCCTCAGATGAACACCATTTCTCTAACAGTACAAAATGTCAAAGATGAAAAGATTAGCATATAAAAATCCGCTTAAACTGAAGGTAATAAAATATGCAAAAGAACATGGAAACAGAGCAGCAGAGAGACATTTTGGGCCACTTCCACCTGAAAAAAATATGATAAGAGAGTAGAGAAAGGGCTGAGCCCCGGTAGCGTAGTGGTTATGCATGGGACTGCGGCCCACTGGGACGGAGGTTCAATTCCAGCAGTGGGGCTGGGCCTCCTACTCCCACCACCGGAGAGCAGTGATGCCCAAAAAAAAAAAAAAAAGAGAGTAGAGAAAACAGGAGGATCGGCTGCAAAAGCTTGGAAAATTAAGCACACTTTTTGTGGACATGCTGAAAAATGGCCACAGTTAGAAGTGGACCTAAAAGAATAGATCACACTTCACCGGGATATGGGCTTCTCAGTTTCTACAAAAGTGATCATCTATAAAGCCATAAGCATTGCTATAGACAAAGGCATTAAGTATTTTATTGGCTCACCATCATGGTGCTATAGATTTGAGGAAAAGCAGCCTTGCTATGCTCACCAAAACTAGAATTGCACAAAAATTGCCACCAGAATATGAATTGAACGAGTGATTGTAAGCAACAGAGCTTCATAATTTCTGACACTAGTGATGATGAGTTTTTAGGGTTTCCAGAAAACTAAAAAACTGCCTAAGTCTTTCCTTATTGGTTAATGAAAATGATACTGGTTCTTAACATCACTGTTGAGTTTACACTATTAAATATTACCATATTTTGCTTTATTTTATTAAATATTTAAATATACTAGTACTATGTGGTTTAGAATATTTTTTCTTGTTTTCCTGCTTTAAAAACTGGGTGTGTCTAATGGTCAGGTGCATCTTATGGTCCAAAAAATATGGTAACTCATGTCTCAAGAGACTGCTATTTCCCAGTTGTATTTTAAGTGCCTTTCAACCTGAAGGGTTCATCTTCTGGCATGATAGTAGGCAATCCTGCTATTCCATAAGGTTTTCACTTGCCATATTTTTTCAGCAAGATCATTGAATCCTTTTTTCCAAGTCTGTCTTAGTTTGGAAGTTCCACTGAAACCTATTGGCCATGAATGCCCCTGTTGGCAATTAAAACAAGAATGGCAGTGCTCCCAGCACCTTAGTAACATACAAAATGGCAGATGAGTGGTGGTCTCGATGACGGCTTTGGGGCAGTGTGTTAATCAGGGTAAACGAGAGAAACAAATCCAGGGAGACTCACCAGTGTATAATAAAGAGCTTTATATATAAGAGCAATTAAATATTGAGAAAACATCCCAGTCCAGATCAAGTCCGTAAGTTTGATACTGGCCCATATGTCCAATACTGATCTATAAATTCCTCTTCAGACTTATGCAACGCATGCAATGACACCAAATGCAGGAAGACCACAGGCCAGTGGGTGGGACGTCTTGTGACTCCAGTGGCAGTAGAAGCATCTCAGCACTGGCTCTTCCAGCTCCAGGGTCCGGCTGCATCAGCCTCTCTCCCTGTGTCTTCTCATAAGCATGCCTCAAAGGAAATGAGTTTTTGTCCTGTCTCCAGTGAGTTATTTATCTCCTTAGTGCCTCCAAATGAGGGCATCAAGCTGCAACCTGATTGACAGGCTAAACCCCACCCCTTCGCTCTTAATCCTCTCAAATTGACAACAGTTGATGTAATCGCCACAGGCAGTTCTATTCTGTCTGACAGCTATGAATTGGAATCAACTTGAGGGTATACACCAGTGTGTGTGCACATACACACACACTACACAGAGCTTGTGAAACTACCATGAGGGTGCTTTGCCTCTATACATCCATATACAATGGTCTCCTTGATCCTTGGCTATCAAACCTGAACTAGATGTGCCCAGCTACCATCACTAAGCACTTTGACAGAAGCTTCCATAGACTACTGGCCAAAGGGAAGGGAATGCAAAACAATTTCAAATTCTCATGGGCTCTAGACTTTCTGTGAAGCCCTGTGATCATCTTTAAACCTTAATCAAACCCAAAAATATTCCCTGATATCATCTTAAAATCAAAGAATAGTTTAGCTTAAACAATTTAAAAGAAAGTCTGCCTTGAGAGTTATGTCTGCCTTATGAGTTATGCTCTTTTAAGAACTATGTACATGAAATCAAACTTATAACATCGACTCGAAAAATTAGATAGGAATCTTTGGGGCAGTGTGAGTTTATGGGAGAGGAATTAATGGGAGAGGAATGATTCAGAAAAAGAGGATAAGAATGTCTGCACAACTTGAAGAATGTAATCAATGTCACTAAACATAGAAACTATTGGATTGGTGCATATTTGAGAAGGAAAATATTTAGAAGTGAAAAAAAAAGATGTGCCATACAATCAAAACATGGAGACCTTATTTTGGTCCTCATCCAAACAAATTGGAAATTTAAACAAGGACTGGGTACTTGATGGAATTGAAGAGTTTTGTTTGTTTGTTTGTTTTGTAGGCATCACTGCCTCTGGTGGTCGTGGGCACTACCCAGCCGCCGCTGGATTTGAACCACCAAGCCCATGGGCTGCAGTTCTGCACTCAACCATTTACGCCACCAGGGCTCAGCAGAATTAAAGATTTTTAAAATGTGATATTATGGATGTGTTTGCTTCAAAATTCTGCAGAATGGGGAAGGCTGAAAGAAACTAGATTGGTCATGAGCTAATGAGTGTTGAAGGAGCAAAAGGAGCTTGCAGGGTCATCTGTTCGATATTTTGTATGTTTTTTTTTTTTTTACAAAGCAAAGGAGACATTATTTATTTTTGTTTTAATTTTAGATGTCTTTTATTTTGTATGTTTTTAATTCTCCATAATTAAAAATATTAAAAATGAAAGATCAATAGTAACATCAAAGGATGAGATGATCAGTCATTTGGTTTTTGTTTTAGCTTTTGAACTTTCCGTATTTTCAACTTGGTTTCATTAGCCTGAATTACTGACAAGTTCTCTGAAGGTAGAGATCTTATCATTCTTCCTCACCACTATACTCCCAATGTACCTAAGGGAGTCTGGCATATGAGGGGGTACCCCCCAAAAAAAAACAGAAAAGGGAGCTTTCATAGTACTAATTTTTCCTGCTAAGTGAGCATTGAACAACTCACTCTGAATTAGTGCACCCAGTGGCATCACCTGAGAAGCTTCTCTCTGGTCACAGTGAATTTTTTTCATAAAAGCAGTTTCACCTTGTTTTCTGTGATGACTGATTTAAGAGAACAGAGTGCAGCTGTGAGATTTTGTTTCCTGCTTGGAAAAATGAAGCAAAAACTGGTGAGATGTTGAACACAGCTTACAAGTGCACACTAAGGAAAAATCTCAAGTATATGAGTGGTTTTCTTGTTTCAAAAAAAGGTGCCTTGCGATGGGTCAGCACAGCATATCGTGGGTCAGCTCCCGGGTTCTTGTGCCTAGTGTGGCGATGGCCTCTGGCGCCTGGCACCGGATGCACAGCCTGTGGGCAGTGGAGATGCCCACTATTCCAAGGCCCAGTGCTGCTGGTCACTAACACGCTGGGCTGCAGGTGCATTCATAGCGGCTGGGGATGGTGCGTGCCAGCCCTGGGAAATCCACTCCAGGTCTGGCCAGAGGTTCGACCTATGCCACTGCAGCATGGGCTCTTTCCTGTACCACTGGTCACTCTGGTTGGATGGCCTGCTCCCTGCCTCCAGCCTCCGCAGCCTTCCAACCGTCCTCAGAAAGATCCTTGTGGACTAGCAGGTGGCCTCACCCTTGTTAGGTGTGTGGTACTTCTTGGGTCTTGGCTGGCTGGAAGGCCAGACGCTGGAAGAGAGCCACCAGGAGCTTTGTGACAAGTTCTGGGAATTCTACAAGGCCAACTGGTGTGTTTGGCCACCTTGTTCACCTGGTGACTTTCCTCTTCACACCTTCTCAGTTCCAGGTCATCTACATCAAGTGCAGTACCCTCAGCTGGGACACTTAACTCTATTATTTTAAGTACCAGGTGCTGGCCGTGGCTGTGGAGCAAGGCTGACCCCAGACAGAAGACAAGTAGACAATATTTGGTGAGACTGCCAGGATAGAAGGCCCCAATGTCAAATGGATGGGTCCCAGCCCAGCGCCCCCAGCCTGTGTGGTCCTGGATGCCAGTGCACACTGAGTCCTCCACAGGACGAAGCATCAGAGGAGGTCCTCCCCCACCCCCACCTAAATATCACCGTGGTCAAAATGGAAACCTACCCCACAGCATGCTCTCCCAGCCCCATGCTGGGGCTGCCCCTCCCCATCTGGAATTCAACCACAAAAGTGGACAGCCGCAGGCCCGCCCTTCACCCAGGGAGCCTCAGGATTTCTCACTGTGATGCCCTTGCCAGGAGCACCAGCTGGTCCACACTGCCTTAGCCTAGCAGCACCGGACCTTCCTCAGACCCTGTTCCCTCAAAGCAATAGTTAACCAATGACTGGAAAGCCATTTTTTCTCTAAGTTGAAGTCTTGTGGCCCATCCCTGCCAGTGGGGGTGGGCCGGGCATGCACTAGGAAAAAAAATAAGAAGGTAAAAGTCGATTGATGACAAATCTCGTTCTGGACCTCCATCAACTTCGGGAGAGAATGAAAATGTTGACAAACTTCAAGCACTTATGCTCTCAGACCCACAATGAACCACTGAAGTGGGGAGAAATTATTGACTATCTTGGAGCTCAGGTGAAGAAATTTTAAAAAAAGATTTGGGAATGAGGAGGTGCAGGTTCTGACCGACCAGGTAAAAGAGCATTGAGTGAAAACATGGCATGCTTTGACGGAACAGCTCGGAAGCAACCCAGACGTTTTTCCCAAGGTCATTACTGGTGACAAGACATTGTGCGATTCTTCTGACCCTGAAAGCAAACATCAGTCAGGCCAGTTGGAAAACGTCATCGTCACCTCGCCTCAAAAAAAGCCCATAAAGTCAAATCAAAGATAAGGTGATGCTCATTTGTTTTGCTGATGTGAAGAGGATGGTACATTGGGAGTTCATTCTCCCAAGTCAGACTGTTAATCAAGCTTTCTATTTAGAGATTCTGAAAAGACTGCGTAAGGGTGTGCAACAAAAAAGGCCTGAACGGTGGCAGACAGGGGACTGGTTGTGCCATCATGACAATGCACCTGCTCACGCAATCAATCAGTGCGCCAGTTTTGGACCAAAAAAAACAACATAACAGCATGCCTCTGCTGCACCCACCTGACTCGCCTGACCTTGCTCTGGGTGACTTCTTTTTGTTTCCAAGGATGAGGAAGGGCATGAAAGGACAGTGATTTGACCATGTAGAAAAGGTGAAGAAAAAAAAAAGGAGGGAGGTGCTGTCAGCCATCCCAACAGATGAGTTTAAAAAATGTTTCCAAGAATAGATTTGCACACCCCCAATAAAATGATTTATAAAAAATTTAAAAAGGAGGGCAAAGGAGGAGCTTATACCAAGGGCTCAAGTAGAAAATATGTGGAAATGAATAGGCAACATGTGTACAAATATGCTTGATACAATATGATGTATAGAATGTTATAAGAGCTATAAGAGTCCCCAATAAAATCACATGGGGAAAAAAAGAATGGATTTGCACATATGACAAATGTATTAAAGTGTAACGGAGTGTACTTTGAAAATGACAAGGTGGTTTTACAAAAAAATTCAAATACATCACTTTGAAAAAAATCCAGACTTCTTTGGGTGTTCCTCATATAAAAAGTTGATAAATGCCTGGGTTCCCTATTCCCACCAGAGCAGTGATGCCACAAAAACAAAACAAAACAAAACAAAAGTTGATAAATGCCTGCTGAGGGCTGAGCCCCGGTGGTGTAGTGGTTGAGTGCGGGATTGCAGCCCACAGGATTCGTGGTTCAAATCCAGCAGCAGCTCTCCAGGAGCAAGGCTGGGCCTCCTACTCCCACCAGGGGGCAGTGATGCCAAAAAAAAATGCCTGCTGAATCCGTTAATAACTTTCCTCTTTAGAAAAATGGTATGTCGGCTGAGCCTTGGTGGCTTAGTGGTAGTTTGGGGACTGCAGCCCACAGGGTTGACAGTTCAAATCCAGCAGCAGCTCTCCAGGAGCAAGGCTGGACTTGCTATTCCTACCAGGGCAGTGATGCCACACACACAAAAAAAAAAAAAAAATATATATATATATATATATATATATATATATATGTGTGTGTGTGTGTATATATATATATATATTTTTTTTTTTGACATCACTGCCCTCAGGTGGTGGAAATAGGAGGCCCAGCCTTTGCTCCATGGAGCTGGAACCGAACCTCCATCCCAGTGGGCCACAGTCTCGCGCACAACCACTATGCCACCGGGGCTCAGCCCATAAAAATTTGAAAAAAAGAAAAATGGTATGTCTTTTTAAAAGTATGTAATGTCACTACTTCAGACCTGAGTGCCAGCATCATAGATATGTCCTCCATATTTCTTTGAATAAAATGATGGCCACAAGTGATAATCTTAAATGTGAGAAACCCTTTTCGGCACAAATACCAGGCCTGCAGGATTAACATGTAAAAAAGATTATGTTAATGCCCATGATGTGGCTTGATACCCTGGCCAAAAGCTAAGAGCTGAGGACTTTCAATTCCCTTAAAAAATAATACAACAAATGGGGTGGGAGGGATAAAACAAACAAAAATAATATTACAAATACTGATACAATTTGGGGAAACTGTTGTCTCATTACCAACAGAGTTTAGTTTGCACATAATCTATGACACAGAAGTTTTAATGCCCTGTGTGTGTGTGTGTGCACATGTATCATAAGAATGCTCACAGGAGGGCTGAGCCCTGGTGGCGTAGTGGTTGTGCGCGGGACTGCAGCCCACTGGGATGGAGGTTCAATTCCGGCTCCCAGGAGCAAAGGCTGGGCCTCCTACTCCCGCCACCTGAGGGCAGTGATGCCTAAAAAAATAATAATAATAAAAAAAAAATAAAAAAGAATTAAAAAAAAAAAAAGAATGCTCACAGGAGTATATAAATTATAGCTCAAGATGGAGAAAAGAAGTCTAGCAAAGGTTAATAAACTGTGATTCATACAATTAAATACTATATAGCAATCAAAATGAAGGAACTACTGCTACATGCATCAAGTGGAAGCATTTAGCAATCAAAATGTTAAAAAAAAAAAAGACAACCCCAAAGGAATATATTCTGAAGAATTCCACTTACATGAAGTCTAAAACCAGGAATAACTAATTTATGCTATTGGAGTCAGGAGAGTGGTTATCTTGGAGAAAGAGTGAGGGGGCAATGATTTTAAGTGATCAGGTGAACAGTGGGGGGAGAGAGACAGTGGTCAGTGTAAGATATGAAAATAATAATAATTTATAAATCAAGGAGTCATGAGGGTGGAAGGGGAAAGGGAGGGAAAAACGAGGAGCTGATACCAAGGGCTTAAATATAAAGTAAATGTTCAGAAAATAATGATGGCAACATATGTACAATTATGCTTGATACTATTAATGCATGGACTGCTATAAACTGAAATAACCTCCAATAAAATGATCTTTTCATTTAAAAAAAAAATCAATAGACTTAGAGGAGGAAAAATATTTCTATCAATTGAAATACTTACAGGGGAGGTGATATGCTGTCTGAGAATTGCTTTAAAATCATTTGGTTAAAAAAAATAGAAAAGGGAAAAAAAAAGAAAAAAGGATCAGGTGAGCTTGATCTGGATTGTGGTCACATAAGTGTGTTCACTTTATGATCTTTCTGTGATCCACACACTGAAGATGTGTGCCTCTATGTATTATGTCACAGATCAATTTTTTAAATATGCAAGTAGTAAATTTTCTCTGATCTTTTAATAAAAATCGTTCAATAGAAGGTAAATAAACTTAAATTTGCTTTAAAGGTTAAAAAGTTCCCTCTCTCCCCATTCCAGGGAAGCTTAATTTATTCTGCTAATCCCAAATCAAATCTAATAGTCCTTATGGATTATAGATTCTCTTGGGTAGTACAAACAATTAAACTCTTGATTACTAATCAAAAGGTGGTTCAAATCCACCGAGAGGCACTCAGAAGAAAGGCCTGGTGACCTACTTCTGAAAGATCACAGTCACTGAAAACTCCATGGAGCACAGTTCCACGCTGAAGTGCATGGGATTGCCAGGAGTCGGAAACAACGCAAACAACTAGTTTGTATAAGGAGACACTTTTAAGCCTATTTCGATTCCACAGACTCTTATCTGTTATATAGATTGGTATCATAAACAGGTACAGAGAAGGTTCTCAACAAATATTTACTGATACACAGTCCAAACTTTAAACAAACTCACATAGAGAAGTGAAATACACAGCATAAGCAGACTAGGATAAAAATTTTAAATTGGGGCTGAGCCCCGGTGGCGTAGTGGTTGTGCGAGGGACTGCAGCCCACTGGGATGGAGGTTCAATTCCAGCTCCACAGGAGCAAAGGCTGGGCCTCCTACTCCCACCACCAGAGGGCAGTGATGCCCCCCAAAAAAAAACAAACAAAAAATTTAAATTGGCCTAAAGAGCCTAACTTTCAGAAATTCCACCTTCAAAACCTAGGGAAGAATGTAATATACTGCGTATAAAGAAGAAAACCATTTATGACAATAGCCAGCCATAGCAGAGGAACTTGATCCTTTCCCCTTTACAACTACTTGGCTCAGACAAGCCACAATGAACTTCCTGACGCCAGAGTGCAGTGAAGGGAAACAAGAGCCACTGCTTGTAAAGGCAGGAACTACTAGGTGCATGATGTCATAGAAACCCAGCAACAAGAGTTGGCTGAGACAGTTGACAATAAAAGTGGAGAAAAAATGAAATAGATAAGTACTAAAGCAACTTAGCCTTCTTAGGTCTGAATATTCAGAAAGCCTTGGCATGTCTACTTGCTGTAAGGGTTATACACCAAAATACAACTTTGAAGTCATCCTGCACTAGACTCAAACCAAAATGTTAAATATCCTACAAATACTTGAACCATGAAAATTTTCCTTCTGGACTGTCCAGTAAGAAACACTGCCATAGAGTCCATTTGGACTCACCTCATCCTGGGGAGCGGTTGGCGGGTCTGAACCACTGACCCTGTGGTTAGCTTTTAACACCTAGCCCACAGTGCCACCATGGCCCCTTTAGTTACCTAGTAGTCACTAGCTACATGGTTGATTAGTAATGGTAAATTACAATATGCTTCTTAAAGGCAAATTAATTGGTTTAGTTCCCATCACTAGTGTTCAGTTTTAAAAACACAAGTAATATCTGCTTAATATAAATTTTTTTAAAAAAATTAACCAAACCGACTACCATGGAGTCAATGACACCTCACAGCAATGCTATGCAATTTCCAGGCTGTAAATCATTATGGGAGTGGACAGCCCCAGCTTTTTCCTGAGGGGCATCTGGTAGGTTTAAACTTCCAATTTTGCAGTCAAATTCAATAGATTGGGGGCAGCGGCGGGGGGGAGGGGGGAGGCGAGTGTTTAATGCAAAGAAGGAAACAGCATAGGTCTTTGGTCTTTTGGATAGGCTAGTGACCAGACGTCCTGCTTTTTAACAATGTGTCCAGGTCTGGCGGTGTTTTAAAATTAAAATAAATACGGGGCTGAGCCCCGGTGGTGTAGTGATTGTGCACGGGACTGCGGCCCACTGGGTTGGAGGTTCAAATCCAGCAGCAAGGCTGGGCGTCCTATTCCCACCACCAGAGGGCAGTGATGCCCAAAAACAAAAACAGGAAGAAAAAAAAAAAGCAAGATTAAAATAAATACATTACAATACTATTTTTGCATTCTATGAAAATTGTTGCTGCTCCATATAGACCAAGTTTTTAATGATGAACACCCTCCCCCCTCCCCTCCTCCCCAGTCAATGGTATCCTGCTTAAAATCTGGTCACGTGACCAGACGTCCCACTTTTAAACCATTTTTCCCATGTGCCACGGCGTTTTAAAAAAGTCCCGATTTTTGGAAAGAAAGCACAAGCTAGGGAATGGCGGGAGGATGAGAAGGGAATATGCCACCGCTCACCCCACCCCATCCCAGTCAATGGTGTCCCGCTTTACCAATGTTCAAATCTGGTCACTTTACTTCAGAGTATTGCCCATTGGTGAAGGGCTTGACCCTAATACGGGATTCTGATTGAGAGCTGCTGAGGCATTTGCTCTGTGAGCCCAGCTGAGTGTAGCTGTGTCAAAGAAAACAGGGAGGAGCCAACGACACAGAGAGTCCGGGTGGAAAGCTAAGTGGTGATCTCCAACCATAAAGCAAAACTTTTGTTTTTCTGTTACAAAAGCCCACTTGTAAGGCTATTCATTGCAACAATTTTTATTTTTAAAAAAGGGGAGGGAGACAAAATCCTGAGTGCTTATGATACCCTCACCTAAGGAACAGTCTGCAGCCCTCAAAAAGAACGATACAGATCCACATAAGCTAAGAGAAAAACGTTCCAAATAGATCTGACGTGCTTTACAGCTTGTTTTCTTTCCTTCTTTTGTCCAAGATGAAGACTATTGTGGACACTTCATTGTGGGGCCCATCTTTTATATATGGTGTCCTGGTGGTGCAGTGGATCAAGTGTTGAAATGCTAACCAGAGGTTGGTGGAGGGAAAGGCCACTGGTTGTTCCATGAGAGAAAAATGCAATCTGCTTCCCTACAGATCTACAGTTTCAGAAGTCCTGTAGGGCAGTTCTACTTCCACTTGAGTTGGAAGCTGTGTGTTGAGTGGCCCCAACAGCAGTGAGTATGGTGTAGCTGTACGGACCAGCAGCAGTGGGTATGGTGTATTTATAAGGATCAACAAAAGTAGGTATGGTATAACTATAAGGACCAGTAGCAGTGAGTATGGTATAGCTATAAGGAAACTGCTCCCGAAGATTTCAAGAAGGC
>PVJH01042443.1:0-14298 GCA_004026705.1 Nesogale talazaci
CTACTGTACATTAAGAAAGCATTCCAACCCAGTCCAATCCAAGCCCATGAGTCTGACATTAGCCCAGATGTTCCATATCAATTTATAAAGTCCTCTTCACTCGTGAAACACATGCAATAGCTCTGAATGCTGGATCCAGTGGCACTATAAGCATCTCTCTGCTGACAGGGGCAGCCACATGTCTTCTCCAGCTTACAGGGCTGCATCAGGGTAGGTCCATGTGGTTTCTTCCGCCCTGGACACTAGCGCAGATCCATGTATCTTGTCAGCAGCAAGGTCTCCTGGGGAGTTAGCAGAGAAAGAGAAGGTGTTTCCTGCCTCCAAGAAGGAATATCAGACTTCCCAGAATTCTCAGGAGACAGTTGCAGTCTCTGAAGCTATGAGGGGCATCTACTCTGTCTCCAAGGGTCACCACAGGTCAGCACTGACTGGACGGCAGTGAGCTGAGTTGACCGTAGGAGAGATCTTGAGCTTGTTTTCGTGTCTCTGTAGCTTTACCCAGTCTGCCCGGTCCTCCATCAATTCCATAGGATGGACACTTACTTCTCCCCCTTCACATCTTACTTATCGACTGTTCTGGAGCCGAGGGCTCACTCTCGTGGTGTCACCCAGACTGGTGGCTGAGATGGTTGGTTGCTCTCACCCGGCCTCCCACCCAAGGCAAGCTGGTCTATAATGGGACACCTCCCGCTCTGTGCTGGCGCCCTCTCTGGTCATTCACGGGACTGTGTTGTGGCTCGGGCCAATTCAACTCTTTGGGGTTCTACTTCATATTTTCTTCCCTTCTGTTTCTCTAGTGACTGGCGTCTCCTCACGTCACATCCAAAGTGGTTGCTGTGGTTAGGTGCCGGTTGGGTCAGTGTCCACCTCACGGGGGCCCTGCCTGTGAGCAACAGAAGGAAACACTGACCAGCCCTGGGCCCTCAGCGCCAGAGAGCCTGAGTCTCGCCATCTCACGTCTAAGGAGTTGTGCTAATTGGCGTAGACTAGAGAAACAAATTCATAAACACTCCTATGCATCTAAGAAAGAGTTTTATATACTAGAGCAACGGTACATTAAGAAAACATCCCAACCCAGTCCAGCCCAAGGTCTTAAGTCTAATATTAGTTTACATGTCCGATACCAATCCATAAATCATCTTCAGACTCACTAACCACATGTAATGACACCAGGATAACCACAGGCCACTGGGTGCAGAGCCTTGTGTATCCAGGGGTGGTGGAAGCATCTCAGCGCTGGCAGGGACTCCTCTGTGGCTTCTCAAGCATGTCAGCACCGGCAGGAGTCTCTACGTGGCTTTTCTGGCTTCAGAGGTTTGAGTACATCAGGGTAATTCCATGTGGCTTCTCCTCTGGGATGTCTCACAGGGAGCCTACCTTGTGTCTGCTCAGTAGAGCGTCTCCCAGGGACTGCTTCAAGAGAGATAGTGTCTGCCTCCAAAAAGGAATTACCACATTTCTCAGAATTCTCAGGAGAAGGCCACGCCCACACAGAAGTCTCCTTGCCTATCTCCGGATTGCCAGGCTAGACTCCACCCCTACACACTTCATCTTCAAGTTGACACCAGGTTAGGTGACTGCATCCAGAGTCCTCTGATACTTCTGAGACTGCTGTGCTCAGTCAATCTTCGTCACCAACAGCACACCTTGGAAGTCTTTCTTTGTCATGGTCGAGCTTTCTCCTGCTCAGGAGGTGGCTGGGAAGACCATGACGCAGCCCATGTGACCTCATTCCTTTTCAGCACCTCGGATAGGTACCTGGCAGTCGCTTTGCCCAGTGCCGTGAAAAACCCTTTGGTTCTTGATTACTGATTCCATGGGCGTGGACTGCCGACCCAAATGCAAGGACGTGCATAGGAACTTTAATATCTTCAAAATTATTTACCAGAAAATCTGGGTACTTGTACTCTCTTTCCAATGTTCTTCCTTCCCTCCGAATCTTTGATAGTGAAACTATTTCTGACTGTCCTTATATATAACAGGTGAATTTTTTTCCCCAGTAGCCAGAATGACTCATTCGCTTCTTGTCGGTCTCATAGTTCCATGTATGAATATGTCAGTGCTGGCTCTTTTCCTAATAGGTTCTCCTGAGACTCCTTGACTGGACAGGATTGTCTTCAGTGACTTCTTCCGGAAGGCTCATTTTAAGGCGAGTCTCTCTCCTTTTTGACATTCTAAGCCTATTTATCCCAAAATGTATTTGCATTTCCCCCTCTATATTTGAAAGAGTGACCAGCTGATGTGAAACTCCGGGACTATACTTTCTTTCCTGGAGGACACTGTAGGGAAGGGTCCCTTGGCTGGTAGAACCGGATATTAGCATGATGAATTCTGAGGGTTGGGCTGTGCTCACCTCAGTCCTCAAAGTCACATGCTGACTTTTCAACACATGAAAGAGGTCTCGCGGTGCATCGCTTGATCTGACTGACACAGCCATGGCATTTTGAATGGCCTTAGATGCGTATGAGAGTTGGGCATCGAATAGGGAAGACAGAAGAATGGATGCATTTAAATTCTGGTGCTGGTGAGGACCATTGAAAGCACCATGGACTTCCAAAAGGAGAAATACCTCCTCTGTTGTACAAGAAGGATGGCCGCAAGACACCCGAGGAGCAGGAAAGGCCACACGTCATCTCGTGCACTTTGGACATGTTGTCAGGAGAGACCGGTCCCTTGGTTGAGGGGAGGGCCATTGGCAGAAAACAAGGGCCTTGAGAAGATGAATTGACACCGCGACTGCACCGGTGTCTCAGACAAGGGCATCCGTGAGGATGGTGCAGGATGGGATGACGTTCATTTTGCTGTCTTCACGGTCGCTGTGAGTTGGAACCTATCAGCACCTATCAGCATCAACCGTCTTGGATTTTGGCATGCTTTGCCCGTCCCCCAACCTTGAGACATTGTCCTCTCACTTGGTCTTCACCCTGGGCACTGTTGTTGAATGACGTCACAGCTTTCCCGTCTCATTCGTTTCGGTCTGCAGAGGCCCCAGGTGAATGCATGTTGGGGGTCCCTTGCCTTCCGAGTCTAGGCTTTTCTTTGTCCTTCTAAGTCCTCTGCTGATCTCAACTCCATTTGACTTGCGTTTCTCAACCCTCTCATTTCCATCTCTGTTTTTTGAAGAGCCTCATTTGAATCTCCCTTTGTATTTCTGTTGTATTTACAGTCCACGTCCAACCAACAGGAAGCTCTCCACACCTTTCCCACTGGTCTTGCTCACCTGGTCATTCCTCTCTGTCTGTCTGCTTTCTCTGGGTGCTTCTGTCTCTGGGTGAGCTGTTTATCGATGAGGTGTTTTCTGTGAAGGTTCTTCCTGTTCCTGATGGTGCTGGAAGAGGTGATGTGTGTTAAAAACCTTTGACTGGTTATGAGTGAAGCTGGGCATTGGGCATGCCTCTTCTCGAACATCTGGCAGAGTCACAAAGGCCGAGCTTGTGTCCGAATTGTCCACCTTGTACTTCTCCCTGGCCACACTCAGAAGGAGCCCAGTGGATTCCTTGATAGAATGGCAGCCAGAAGGTCGGCCGTTTGAGACCATCAGCCCCTCCACGGGATGAGGATGAGGCGCTCTGGCCCCATCAAGAATGGCAGCTGTGACAGCTTACAGGGGAAGTGGCACCCTGTGTGACCCAGCGGGCCCTGGTGTGTGGGAGTGAGCTGGTGGCCATGAGCGTGAGCCACGGCATCGACCCCTGACCCCCGTCCACGTCTTTAAGAAATGACTGCCTGCAAGTGTGCTGGTGAGTATCATTGTTGGTTCGGCCCCACTTCTCAGGCTTCCTTTAGACGGTCCGTGTCATCTACTTTCTGGTCCCACCCAGCACCGTGTCTTGTCTTTCACAGAGTCCCCCACTCTCCCAGTGTTGGTCATCACAGGCGAGTCTTCTGGGCATCTTTCCACCCCTTGACACTGCCTCCCCCTCTCTCCTCCCTCCTCTACTAGGGTTCACAGAGACCGCATTTTCCTGTTTCTTATTTTCATGTCTGCCGCTGGTGCGGTCTGAAAGGAGAGGTGAGAGCACCGCCGCCGTCCCTGCACCATTTAAAAGCTTCTCTAATTGCTGTTTCAATCTGCTTTTATTTGATTATTAGAGGAGCTGGATATTGAAAATGTAATTCTCCATAAGGCAATCATCGCAAACCCAGCAGAAGGCGCCGCATACCCAGGCTGAGACTGACCTGGTTTAAATCCATAATCCATATCCTGAGACCTTGACACTTCCCGAGCTGCGAGACGTAGTTCTCACAGCCGCGACTCAGACCAGATCAGCGCTTGCCACAGCGAGGGGGACTCCCTCAGTCCGGACGCATCCAGACAGCAGCAGAGCGATGCGTAAAGGCGCCTCAGTCACGGGCGGGTGAATTAAAGGCGGGGTTCTTGCATAACACAGATCAAGACCATGGCGCCTAGCCAGGCGAGGTATTATTGTTCTGTGTTGTGTCTGGGGTGGCTGCTAAGTTGGAGCTGGCTGACGGCCGTGTGTGATGAAGCACACACACACACACACACACACACACACACACACACACCCCTCCATGGGTTCCCAAGACTGGACTGTTTAGGGGAGCAGAAAGCCCAGTCTTTCTCTTCCTGCAGAGATACTGGTGGTTTTGAACTGCAGACCCTGTGAACTGCAGCCCAGCGAATAACCACGACATCACCAGGGCTCCATCAGAGGACACGAGGTCAGTCAAATAAAATATTGTGGCTATGGTTCCATTTCATCATGCGTGGGTTTATTTATTGTTTTGTATTTTTGGAGGTGGGGTGGGGGCATCACTGCCTTCTGGTGGTCGTGGGAACTACCCAGCGATACTCCTGAGAGCCGCCGCTGGATTTGAACCGCCAAGCCCGTGGGCCGCAGTCCCGCATTCAACCACTTACGCCACCAGGGCTCAGCCCCCGCATGGGTTTATTTTTAATAAAACCTGTTAAAAATGTCTCTGCTGTCAGGGGCGCCTGCAGACAAGTCCCCCTGGCAATGCACTGGTCTTCGTCTTGCTAAAACTCATGGCCACAGAGTCAACATGGACTCACAGTACCTGTGGCTGCTGGGGCTGTAGCTCGGTAGGGGAGTGGAGAGCCATGGGGTTCGCTGGCAGAGCGGCGGGGGGTGTTGAACCCCAGGCCTCACACGTAGCAGCTCCAGGTATCTTGTGAGGTAGCTTTAAAAAGAGTAACAGTCGCTCAGCACAGTCGCTCAGCACAGTCGCTTCCAAGGGCATCTGCTGGGCACATTAAATTCAAAGGAGAGAGGTTAGCGTCGAAGGCTCTAGAAGCCGTTTTGGGGATTTCTGAGAAGTCAATTTGTGAGACTTTTCTCAAAGGACACTGGCCGACCATGGGGGCTTATGATGAAGCCGTTTCAAGAAAATGGAAAAATGTAGGAGTGGAAAACAAGGTCAGGAAAGATGCACCAGGGACTTACTTTCCACCAGGACAGCACACCTGGCAAGGTGCTTGCTGGTGGGCACACTTGCCCCACCAGACTGATTTTGTTCCCCACATCCATGGCATTTTAAAAGAAAAGGGCTGGGTCCCCCCGGGGGGGGGTGTAGCCAAGGGTCTTTTTGACCTGGCGGGCACCACGGACTGCAGGGTTCTTTGAGGGAAGGGTGGGAGAGACGGGATCGCCACCTTCAGGAGCAGATGGGCCCAGTAGGAGATGTCAAGAAATCATAGGTTTGCGTCTTGACATTTTTGTCGAAGGACAGTTGGCCTTGTGAGCGTGGTACCGGGCTGGGCAGGGGCTCACCTCTCAGACACAGTTGGAAGCAGTGCTGCAGCACCTGGCAACACAGCAACAATAGCAACGCCCACTCGTAGCAAAGACTGACCCCATGGGAGGGGGTGCATGGCTGGGTGTGGAGGGAGCGTGCTCACTTCCATGGCGCCTTTCTGAATGTGTTGAGTGTGTGCGGTATGACTCTTCTGCTACCTGTCCTTTGTTTGGTGACTCCCTGTCAGCTGTTGTCTCCCTCCTGGCCATCACTGGGCACTCTTTTGCACGCACTACCTTCCCTACTGTCCTTGGGGAAGGTCTCACCTCCTTTGCTTGCTCTGGAATGCTGCCTGTGCCTTGTGTCCACCTCCTCCCCTCTCCAGCTGTCAGGCACTCTCCTGGAGGCAAGGAGAATAGTGGGGCTTGCTGATGCTGTCCCTGTCCCTGGTCTCTCACCTGGGTGCGCCTCCACTCAGGATGGGGTCACATGCTTCCTGCCCACCACCCCGGTCACTCTCCTTCTTCAATTCCTACTCACCCTGCCTGAGTCCCGGAATGGTCAATTTTATGTGTCAGCTGCCTGAGGTGATGGCTCCCCGTACGGGCCCCAATGCCAGTTCAGTTGCTGACAATGAATCATTACACGGGGGTGAGTCAGCTGACTTTAGGTAGAGTAGATGCTGACCCTCCACTCAGAACGTAATACAGCACACACCACAACATGATCCAACGGCCTTCGGTCATGGGATGTAAAGACCTTCCATGAAATCGCTGTGGTGTTCTGCAACATGATGCGATAAATGTAATGCACTTCCAGAATGTGATATGATGTAATGACCTTCTGTAATATAATGTGATGTGATGCAGTGTCATGGCTGTGGATCATGGAATGCTCTTCCCCAATATAATGATCTGATAAACTAGTGTACACTCACTATAAAGATCTGATACTGTAACATAAGATAGTCTAATGACCTTCCATAATACAATATGATACAGCCCATGACCACCAGAGGGCAGTGAAGTCCCCCCAAAATACAATATGATACAATGCCACGTCATATAATGACCTTCCATCATAATGCATCTGTTTATAAAAATGTAGCACTTGTGAATTCAATGTAACAAATCACTGTTGAGGTCAAACCAGTGTAGGGTGGGCCCTAAACCTCATCACTTCTGAGTTGTATAAAGGCCAGAACTGGCATGGAGATACACAGAAAGTGGGGAGAAGACAGGAAGCTGGCTGGAGGAGGGAGGAAGCTGACACAGACAGGGAAGAACCTCTTCTGAGAGCCGCGCTCCTGCCCTGCGGACTGTGAGCAAATACATTTTTGTTCTCAGAAGCCACGAGGGATTTCCTGAAAGACACAGTAGGGGCTGAGGACTGCTGGCTGGACTCTGGGGAAGAGGAACTTCTACAAGGAGGGATCCACAGAAGCCAGAAAGGAGACACTGAGTCCAGGTGCACAGGTGCTTTTCCGAACCTCAAGGGACCACCACGGTCCCTGGCTCCATGCCTCAGGGGAAGGGGCCAGGTGAGGGGCAGGGTGGACAACCAGGGCTTTAGAGGCATGAAAGAGGTTCCAGGAAGGATCCTGAGCAGGGCTGGCAGGCCAGTTTCATGTCCTGAGACTGGTAGGCTGTGGGATGGATGGGCCAGGCAGCCCGAGGGCGGGGCCCAGGTCTCCCTCCTCAGAGTCTTCCAGGGAGCTGGACAGAGTCTAAAGGGGTCCCTGCATGTGCAGACGTCCGTCCAGCAGGCGAGGCAGACTCAGATGATCTCAGCAGAGGCTCTTGGTCTCTTGGTCTGTGTGTGACCCGGTGAACATCTCAGGACATCCAATGTGCTGTGTGAGCTCTCAAAGAGGTGTCAGGGTGTTGGGCACACAGCTGGGCTGTTTGGAGAAGGATCTGGGAGGAGAGGAGCTGGAGCAGGGTTCCCTAATAGTGTCTGGGACTTCCCTGGGCTGTGCAAGCTTCCAGCAAGTTGGGCTGCTGTTAGCTGAAAGCAGGCACTTCCTACTGTCCCAAAAAGGCAATGGAAGAAAGGCCTGGCGATCTGAAAATGTAGCCCCCGAGGGCGTGACGGGGCGCTATTTCACTGTGACCGTCCCTCCCCGGGGTGGGCCTGAGTCAGGCCCCACTCCCTCCCAGTGGACGGACAGGATGGCACGTCAGGGTGACCTTGGGGAAGATGGTGAGGGTGGGGTGGGAGAGGACAGAGGGATGGGGACTCCAAGGAGGTTCGAGAGTCCAGATTCCTCCTTCTCCCACCCCTGCCAGCTGTGAGGAGCAGAGACTAAGAGAGGGCCAGAGCAACCTCAGTGTACTGAAGGGGTCCCCAGAGGGTTGCCTTAACTCCATCATGGTCAGTTTTGATTGGGTGGCAGAAGCTCTAGTTCTGCCTGTGGTCTGACAGGGGTCTCCTGGGGGAATCACTTGTTTGAGTTCTAAAAGGTACCACCCTGGCGTGGTCCATGGACTTGTTGGGGGCCGTCAGGAGGAGGGCTAAGTGAGTGACACGCTGCTCTATGCCCACACCCATGTGAAGAGGTCTCTGTGAACCCCTGTCTGAGACACGGGGGTGAATGGGGACCGTGGCGCTGCCTTCAATCTCCTTGCAGCTGGACTCTCAGAGGAGAAGAAGAGCATCTTTCCCGCAGCCTTCATGTGTATACAGGGCTCTGAGGGGCAAGCATCAGGCCTCCTGCCTGGTCCCAGCCTACCTGGCCTGCGGTGTCTTCCCATGCCAGACCCTCGGCCTCTGGGCCTCCCTCTTCCTGTGCCCTCTGGCTTCTGTTCTGAGGTCTGGGGCTCTTGGTGTGGTCTCGCCCATTATCCTGACTGCATGGAGCTTCCTGTAGGAACAGGGCCCTTCCGAGGCTCTGACCACCACCCTTGAGAAAGGGAGGCCAGGCCACAGGCGCAATCCCTGCCCAGGGAGGAGGCACTGCAGAAAAGCACATTGTCACTACTCCTTGGAGTTCCTGTCATGAAGGCCTTTCATAGATTCCCACCGTTGGGAATCACAGCCTGGATTGTGGCTTCCTCAGTCTCCTACCCACCTCCACCATCAGCTGGGCCTGGTGCCACCTGCAGCTTCCTGTCTCACTCCACCTGACCCGAGTCAGGTCCTTGGGCAGTGACATCTGCCCCGTGGGTCTCCTGTGGGCCCTCTCTCCATTCCCAGCTCAGCATCTGGGGTGTCTGCAGCCAAGTCAGACGCTCACAGATGTTCATAGCCCCATGGCTGGCAGAGCAAGGGCGTGGGGTCCCCAGAGAGTCTGAGACCTCAATGTTCACCCCACACTCTGTTCTCCCTTGGGTGGGGGCTGCCAAGATCATCCGTAGAGGACGGTGCCAGCTCTGACTCCTGGAGACCCCAGCTCTGACTGTCTGAAATACTCCCGGGGGCTGCCCCGTCCCCATGACCATTCTGTCGGCATTCAGGGTTTGTCCAGCCTCATGGGGCTTCTTTCTCTGTTGTGGCTGCCCCTCTGTCCGCCTTCCAGGGCTATCTCTCTGGCAGAGGTGCCCATGCAACATCTCCCTCCCCTCACCCTCCACTTCACGGAGTAGTTAAATCCTCCCCCCACGATATTTGCAAAATGATGAACTCCTGGAGCGGTGGGTCTTCGGGAGCAGCAGCAGCAGCAGCAATGGCAGAATCTCGCCATTATCCCGGGCGATAAATCTCTCCTTCCCATTGCAAACGATGCCCATACTATTTCATAATTGGCGAGATGAAGAGCACCAATCTCCCAAGATCTCCTGGAATCACTCAGCTTTAAAGACCACGTCCGAGCAAGTGGAATGGGCCGGTTATTCCAGGGCGCTCCGCAGAGAACCTTTGCCGAGCGGGGTAGGAAAATATGCCTGAATTATGGCCGAGACTTTGCTAAGAGATGCGCGCTCGGCGTTGCCAGGAGACACGTTAGGACTCATCTATTAAAGATGTTTTTGAGGTTTTCTTTCCGATAGACATATTTGTTTTATTTAAGTGTGTTCTCTAAAGTGCTCACGGTGACAGGGCCATCCGTCTGCCCCTCCCCGCTGACTCCGCAGGGCCTGCGATGTCAGATCCAGGAAGTCTGAGTGTGTGGGTGGAGGGCCTGCTGACTCCCGCCTCTGGGGTCTGTCGGGAAAGGCCTCCCCTGTGGGCCTGGAGAAGCAAGACACACAGGAGATAGATGAGCCAATCTGGGGGTGGACAAGGGGGGACATCCGTTACAAGCTTCCCCCCTCCCCATCACCTTTCATGCTTGCCTCATCCACAGAGCTGGGTGTGTCTGAAAGAGTTTGCAGGCTGGGGTCCTGGTGACCGAGGCTTTCAGAGCCATCCAGGGCCCTCCCTTCTGCATGGAACCTTCTGGAGGCCATGGAAGTCTACAAGGAGTCTCGTGGGTGGGTGGGTGGGTGGGGGGGTACCACCAGGCTGGGAGCTGGTACCTGAAATTCCAAGGCCAGGGCTGCCCTGCAGTGGGGCTTCCTTGTGGAATTGTGGGGACTCCTGGGTGTTGGTGGATGTGTTAGACTGGGTGGGCTAGAGAAACACATTGTTCAACACTCATGTGTATGAGAAAGAGCTTTATATGCAAGAGCAATTGTATATTGAGAACACAGCCCCTCCAGATCGAGTCTCTAGGTCTGATATTAGCCCATATGTTGGATACCAATCTATGAATTTCTCTTCAGATTTATGCAGCATGTGCAATGACGCCAAATGAAGGATGCTCACAGGCCAGCGGGTGGAAGGTCTTGTGGATCCAGTGGCGGTGGAAGCATCTCAGTGCTGGCGTGGGTCTCCACAGCTCGGAGGCTCTGCTATCAGCCTGCCTCTATGTGGCTTGTTAACAAGAATATCTCTCTGGGAGTGAGTGCGTCTCACCTCCAGTGAGTTATTTATCTCCTTAGCACCTCCAAGTGAGGTCATCAAGCTATGACCTGATCTCCAGGCTAGACACCACCCCTTCACGCTTAATTCTCTCAAATTGACAACAGATGATGCAACTACCACACCAGGGGTGCCCAGAGTGTGATGTCTTCTCCTCCCCCACTTCCTCCAAGGGTCTTTTCTTGGACTTAGAGTTCACCTGGAAACCCAGGAGTCCTGGTGGCCTAGAGGGCTGTTGGTGCCAAGGTCAGCCTTTGGAGACCACCAGTGGTCCCATGGGAGAAAGGTGAGTCTGTCTGCTCCCATAAAGATTTACTGCTGTGGAAGCCCAGCGTGGCAGACACCTGCTTCCCTGTGAGGTGGCCATGAGCTGGAATCGACTTGATGGCAGGGGATTTGGTTTGGGATTTCTTTTTAAACCCACAGAGATCCCTTAGGTGGTGGCTTCCAAGGTCGTCCTTAGAAGACGGTGTTAGCTCTGACTCCTGGAGAGCCCGGGTCTGACCGTCTGAAACCCCCCAGGGATCTCATCTCAAGCTCGTTTTCACAATCACATCTGATAAGGCCACGGTCACAGGTTCTGGGCACGAAGACAAGGACGTAGCTCTGTGAGGGCCAACACTGAACCTTGGCAGGTGGGAGCTTGAGAAGGATGGTGAGAGGTGGGTATACATACGGCATTGGTGTTAGGAAGGGGAGACCACTGGTTGGGTGGAGGGGGGGGCGCTTGGGCTCTGGACAGTGAGCCTGCGGGGTGTGTGTGTGTGTGTGTGTGTGTGTGTGTGTGATGGTGGGA
The DNA here is from genome assembly GCA_004026705.1 of Nesogale talazaci. Lineage (NCBI taxonomy): Eukaryota > Metazoa > Chordata > Mammalia > Afrosoricida > Tenrecidae > Nesogale > Nesogale talazaci. The sequence goes on from PVJH01042443.1 coordinate 11,417, forward strand.
TGCTCAGCCTCGGGCTTGGAGGGAGGACAGCAAGGTCTGTGAATCTGCTGGAAGAGTTGAGCCTGGGCTCTGGGGGGACACTTTCTCCAGGAGCAAAGGGGCTGTCCCTGCCACTGAGTAGAATGTCCCCCAGACTCCCAGTGAGCTGTCCCTGCCATGAAGTCATGCCCCTGGATTTACAATGGACTCTCCTTGTCACCAAGCTGTGTGTCCCTGAGCCTGGTGCACTGTCCCTGCCACCAGGTGGCATGACTCCTGGACTCCCAGTGACCTGTGCCCTCCACCAGGTAGCATGTATGTCCCCAGAGCCCAGTGGGCACAGGACTGACTCCATGCACGGCCCTTCTCAGTGGGCTCCCGTGCACTCAGCCACGGCCGTGGTGATGGAGTGCTCACAGTGTCTGGAACCTCTCCTGGGTGTGGGCAGCATGCTGAGCCCATGCCCGCTGGAAGCCTGCACCCGCACTGAGCTGATGGGCATCGGGAGACGGCTGGAGGCTCACGGTGATGTCTGTTACAGGCATGGCGTCGAGTCGAGGGGCTCAAGGTCATACTCACTGGTCCACTCTTCCCCTCATGCTCCTGGCCTGGAGGTAGGCGCCCCGTGCCTGAAGGCCTGAGTCTGGGCCCCGGTGGTCACTGGGCAGATCCAGGGACCATCTCCCTCTGTTCCTGGGCACCTTTGTTGGTCGGGCATCCTTTAAGGAGGGGGCACCCTCAGAAAGGCCTCCTTACCCCGCACTGCCCTCCAGACCCACTTCATGCTTCTTTTCACTCCTGTCAGAGTGTGGCTGTGCGTGACTCCTGGGTCCTCTGGGCTGGGCTGCGGCCTCCAGGGGCACGCTCAGACACGGGTCTAGAAGTCTCCAGAAGCACTTTGTGGATGCAGTGAGCATCTACAGCTGGTGGACTTTCAGAAGCTCGCTCCGAGTGGGCCTGATTCCATCCGTTGAAGCCCTCCAGAGGCCCAACTGAGCTTTCTCGGAGAAGAAGGATACGGCCTGAAGTCAGAAATCCTGTCCTGCTGTCTGGCTGCCACCTGCCTGAGGACTTCAGGCAGAAGATGGTACTCTGGTCTAAGGGGAGGTGCATCAGGGCAACAGAGAACCCCAGTCGTGGGAGAGGAGATGGGGCTGGGGGGAGTGTGTCTCTCCGGAATCCCTGCATGCTCCTCATGGCTTTGAGGGGCCCCGGACACTGCTGGATCTTCGTGGAGCCGTGGGGGCATAGTGGTTCAATGCTCCACTGAGAACCAGAAGGTCAGAGGTTCAAAGCCACTGGCTGGTGGGAGGAAGGTGTGACTGTCTGCCTCCGTGAAGATTGACAGCTGGGGGAAACTGGGCCAGTTCTTCTGTCTCCTGTAGGGTTGCTGTGATCAGATCAGCATCAGACTCACTGCCCTCACATCTCTTCAGACTTGGCATGGCTCTGCAGGACATGGCCGAGCGGTCCCAGTGGGTTTCCAGGACGGTGGCACTTTCCTGGAGCAGAAAGCCTCGTCTCTCACCTTCAAACCAGTTGGCAGTCTGAGTGTCCCCAAGATTCCGTAGGACAGCTGATGGTCAGGGTCCTTGGTGTGATGGAGAATGTCCTTGCATGGAGGGTCTGGCTGATGTACTTAGTTTCAAATTTCTGTTCCACAAGCTCCAGTCTGACCGGCCTTACACAGAGCCCCTTTGCCTTCTCTGGGGCTCTGTGTCCCCATCTGAAAAATGTGGGGTATTATTGACCCCACTTTATAGAATTGTCGGGGGCGGGGGGATGGAGGAATGTGGGGCTTTCCACTCCTGTAAAGAATTGCATTCTCTGGAACTCCCAGAGGGCACATTGGCCCTGTCCTGTAGGGTCTCTGTGTCTCTGTGACAGTGAGTTATTCTGTTCTTTGTTTTTAGTTTGGTTATAGAACTGTAGCAATAATGGAAAACGTGATCATTACAATGAGGTTAAATCAACCCCCCCTTGAAAAGCATAGGAAATAAGGGCAAGTTTGACAAAGGTGGTGGTGTCTAATTTGTGAAAAGATCAGGGAGATAGTTGGGCAAGATGGTTGAAATGTCCAACACTGCTTCATAGGGAAGACCCATCATTTAAAATGGTACACTGTTGCCACTGGCCTCTGACTTGGGTCCTGAGATGGGGTCGGCACCCAGGGCAGCTAGTTCTCTTCATCTCCTTCCTCTTGTATGTGCTGCGAGTATGGGCTGCCTCTGCTGGGTCACCAGGTTTCCCGGACACAGAATGGGCAGTTGGTCGGCACAGGACTGGGAGCTGCTGTGGATACTGTTGTTGTTAGATGTTTCTGAGCAAGTCCTGAGACTCCAGGTGACCTTGCGTTCCATGGAACACAAACGCTGCCTGGTCTGCTGTCACATTTGTGGTGGCTGACATGCTTGAACCAGTGTGGCAGCTGAGGCGTTCATCCATCAGCAAGCAAGATGTCCACAGTACGTGAGACACAGTCTCACCGTCTTCACTTCTAAGTGGTATTCTGGGCTCCTCAACCACCCGCCATGTTCTCCTTGACCGGGCTCAATGGATAGACAGAGCCTTCTCAAACCTCTTCCTTCCAGTCATGTTCTCCCTTCAATCATGCCCATGGCACAGGTGGGGAGGCCACAGTGAGGGGCGACTCTCATTTACAGAGGACCCTGAAGCTTGGAGGAGGGTCAGTCCTTGTCCCTGAACAGAAAGTCAGGGTCTGATTCCCATGTGTCCTTCCACAAACTCCTGTCGCTCCCATTGGATGGGCTGCCATGTGATCTGACCTGGAGGTCTACCTGGGGCAGCCACACTCCAGACTGGGCATTGGTCCACACACACTGCCCCAGTCAGAGATGGATGGGCCCCTAAGCCGGAGCACAGAGCAAATAAATATTGGTCCC
>PVJH01042444.1:0-14288 GCA_004026705.1 Nesogale talazaci
AGCCAGCACCAGCTATGCTGCTTTGCTGCCAGGCAGGTTTCACTGTAGCTTCTAGACTCACATAGACCAGGAAGAAAGGCCTGGCTTTCTACTTCCAAAACTCAGATACTGACAACGATGGGTTCCCTCCTGATCCACAATCAATTACGGGGATGAGCCCCAAACCAGACAACCTTTTGTTTCCCTGTACCATGAGCAAGTGCAATCTGTCACCCAGCCATTGCAACGGAAGCCAGGGCTTCTAGAGGGAAGCTGGGCACTCGTGGAGGGTGCTAGGAGTAAGCCGGGTCTGCCAGAAAGGGAATATGTTGATAGCTGAGGAAGTAACCTTGTATCTCAACCGGGCTTTCTGCCATGAAGCCAAAGCCAAGTCCAGGGCAGGTGCGGGTCCACACAGCAGGAGAGTGTTCTCTGAGGTGGGGAAGAGACTTTGCCACCTCAAGAATGTGCTATGGAAGTAATCACTGAAGATTCCCAGGGAGGACGTGTCCAACAAGCCATAGGGTGGGGCCTGGATTTGTCCTCTGGTTCTGGTCCCTGGTCATCAAGGACAGAGCAGGGTCTGCCGACTCTCCTCACAAGCTGCTCAACGCCCAGCACGGGTTGGCGAGCAGTCCCCTGGCAACGCTGAATGGGGCACTGTGATGGTTTGTTTTCTGTGGCTCCCTAGACAACCCTGCCTACAGCAACAGTGAGCTCATAGAGGGCTGGACGGACGAGACAGCGAGGTGGGAGATGGTGGCTGACAGTGAGGTTTCCTGGGACCCTCTGGCCCATGGCTTCCTCCTGGACAGTGGTGGGGTGATCGTGGAGACAGTGGGTCTAGGCACTTGCCACCCAAGTCAACTGCACTCCATAGAAGCAGCTCGCGAGGCTGGCAGTGTGTGTGTCTTGGCAGGCACCCTTGTCAGAGAAGGGAAGCTTTAGAAGAAAGGCTTTGGTGTGGACAGGATGGTCTCTACAGCCGGTGCTCACTGTACTGGTGGTGGGTCTCAGAAGAAAGGCCTGGTGGTCGACTTCTGACCCACTGACCACCGATCACTGCAGACACCAGCACTGCAGGCACCAGAGAGGGGCTGGGGGAAGTGCAGGCAACTGGATGGCGCCTGGGGGATGTGACTGTGGAGGACGAGGAGGTGGGATCCAGAATCCAGAATCCCAGCTGTCCTCCTGACAGCTAGGGGCTGGGCGATGGGGAAACCCTGGCACGGGAGCCTGAGAGGGTGCGATTTCAGAGTGTGGGGGAAGGAACTCCGGAGCAGGCTCTCCCCGGACGCACCCCCAGGATAAGGGTTTCTGAGCAGGCCAGTCAACCGTGGTACCAACCACATCCTCCCCCGCCTCCGACACTCACGAGCCAGTGATCTATTTTAGAACCTGCTGGATGTTTCCGGCAGCGAGGCCATGCGTGCCACGCTCTGGGCCCGTTTCCTTCCTTCTGGCCCTGCTTCCCCTCCGGCGCAGGGGGCGGGCCGTGTGGGAGGGGCTGCGCCTCGCCCAGAGCCAAGGCAGGGGAGGAGCTCACTGTCCTCAACCACTGGCCGGCGCTGCCCGCGCAGCTAAGCCTGGCTCGAGGCCCCAAATCTGGACAGTTCAAGGAAAGCAGAGACGCAGATGATTGTGAACACTTATTTTTACTCTTATTACCCTAAGTACCCAGAGTTGCCGTAAGGAATCTGGAAATACAAAAAGAATTAAAAGTCCCTCCTCCCCCCACAAGGAGCCGTGGCTTAATGGTTACGTGATGGACTGCTGCTAACCGCAAGGTCGGCCGTTCAAAACCACCAGCTGCTCCGAGGGAGACGGATGCGGCTTTCTACTCTCCCCAAGAGTCACAGCCTCAGACTCCTACAAGCGCAGTGCGTCTATGAGTCGGCATCGATCACTCTCTACACTCGAGCACCACACCAACACGGTGGGGTGGGGGGTCCCCCTTCTAGCAGGAAAGGGCTAGGATAGCAGGTGATAAAAGGAACCATTGGGACCTGCCCTCTGCCGGCAGGGGAAGGAGCACCCCTGTTTTATCCTGGAGGTGTGGGGCAGCAGATGGTGTGGATACCCGAGCGCCCCGCCCCCAGCTCCTGGAGCCTCAGAACTCGTCCTTGATGTCGAAGTGGGGCTGGTCCTCGGGCTTGAAGTCCAGGTTGGGGCTGCCGTCCTCGTTGAGGATCCGGCGGGCGGTGTAGCCGACGATGGGGTATTTGCTCTTGTACACGGTGAACATCTCATCCAGGGACTCCAGCTCCTTGGCCGTGAGCCCTGCCTACAGGAGAAACACGGAATATGAGAGACCTGAGCTTGGCCCTGACCTCCCTCCATGCCCATCCTCCCACCCCATCCCTGGAAAGCAACCTCTCAGCAGCGCAAAGAAAGCTGCTTCTAACGGAAGGGGGCTGCTAATAGCTTCATCATGTGCTACTGTTCAACTGAAATGGGTCTTAGTGACAGCCTCGGAGAACATCAGGCTGGGGCGGCCCACGCCCGCCCCTTCTTCCTGGCTGACCCCAGCCACTTCCTTGGATGGGGTCCGCTCCCCTAACAGTGCTGCTGGGATCATGCCCATCTTGGATAGTATCCGATACTGGGTGTTCCTTCCAAAGCACAGGACCAGAGAGCAAGGCCGGGCTTCACCCACCTGATCCGTCCAGGGGACTCAGCAGCGGGGTTCAGAGGCTGTCAGAAGGCCTGCAAGAGGCAGGGGCAGGACCTCCCCAGGGGCTCCTGTGGGCTGTGCTACACCAGGGACTAGGTTGGGACTGAACCGGGAAGGCTAGTGAGTCTGGATGGTCAATTCACAAGCGGTTGCACTTGACTGTGGGCAATGGGTTGCCATGGAAGCTCCTGGAATCGGAGTAGTGTGGTATAAGATTCTTATTTCAAGAGAATGCTAGCTAGGCTGTCCCACCGAGTGGCCTGGAGTAGAAATCCGCTAGAGGGCCATGGCCCCGGGGTGGGACATATGGACAGTGATGGGGAATCTGCTCACAGTGTCATGCGTGAGGTCCGCAGGATCCAGGGACATCTTGGCCACCCCTCTGGTGGAGTCTTTCCCGGTCAAAGCATTGTAGGGGGCTCCTCTGCCATAGAATTCTGTATGAGGAAGAAGAAAGAGGAGGCAAGTATGGAACTGCCAAGGGGTGTGGGGAGCCCCCCAAACCCAACCAATCCTACAGAGACGCTAGGCCGTAGTGCGGGCAGAAAGTGCACGATCCATCCAGCCCAGACATTAGCTGGGATTCCATGAATTCACACGTGCTCAGCTGAGAGTCAAGCTATAAAAAAGACAGGATGAAGAGTCTCTCCCAAATAGGGTGGGACTGGATGGTTCCCTGAAACTACGGCCCAAAGATCATCTTTTCACATGAAGACCCACACCACCCCCTGACGTCTTGGTCAAGACCGACAGGTGTTTCCCCTTGACAGGTGCAGGAGGGCGTCCCTGAGTTCTGGGCTTGTTTCAGATGGAGCTCCGTGGGCACACGCCGACAGCAGCACCATCCAGCCAGAAGAGGCAGCATGCAGTGTCGGCAGCATCGGACACAGCAGAGGCCAGAGCCAGGAGGCAGACTGGCGGACCTGCTGACCTAGCAGGCTAGCTGACTAGCAAGGCTGAGTGTTGGGGCAGCAGGCAGGCTTGCAGAGTAGGATGCTTTTGGAGCATCTGTCAGTGCTCTGGAAGCAGGGTAACACGTGCCTGAGCAGGGCAGAGGTCAAGGACCACAGAGGGATGGTGGACCAGAAGGAGCAAGGCTGAGAAGAGGCGCTGCTGTGGACAAGTGGGCTATATCTTCAATGTTTCCTGATCCTGACTTGTGGTAGCTGTTAACCTTCCTCATCAGCCCCGTATTCCTGAGTATGGTCTGTGTGTTCGGTGTGGCCACTGCAGCGGATTCTCAGACCCAGCAGAAAAGCAGAGCGCTGTGCAGGAACAGGTAGTGTCAGGATAGGATACGGGGTGGAGGGGTGGGGGGGCATGTCTGACCTCTCATAGACACCATCCTTGCAGACAAAAAACTGGACACCTCTTTCCCCTTGTAACACCTGAGGAACTCAGACATGGTTCCCAGGCCATTTCTTCTTTAAGGTATAACAATTTCCTTAGTAGGGCTGGGCGGCTACCTCAAGGCTGGTGGTTCAAACCCACTGGTCTCATTTTATTGGGGACTCATACAGCTCTTACCACAATCCGTCTTTCCATCCATTCATCGTGTCAAGCACATTTGTACCTATGTTGCCATCATCATTTTCAAAACAATTTCTTTCTACTTGAGCCCTTGGTATCAGTTCATTTGCCCCCCTTCCCCCTCCCTCCCCTGATGAACCCTTGATAATTTATAAATTATTTTTTTTCATGTCTTACACCAATTGCTGTCTCCCTACTTTTTTTGTTGTCCACCCCCCAGGGAGATCTATATGGAGATCATTGCGATCAGTTCCCATTTTCTCCCCCACCTTCCTCTTACCCTCCTGGTATCACTACTGTAATTATTGATCCTGAGGGGTTTTCCTGTCCTGGATTCCCTGTGCTTCCAGCTCTTACCTGAACCTGGGTACATGCTCTGTTCTAGCCAGGTTTGTTAGGTAAAATTGGGGTCATAATAGTGCGGGGGGAGGGGAAGCATTAGAGGAACGTTGTATGTCCATCAATGTTCTATGGCACCCTGACTGGCTGGTCTCTAAAGGCTGGTTCTTATAAAGTGTGCCAGTCTTGAAAACCCTCCCAAGGGATGCTGGGAGCGGGAACTGGCGGAAGGCAGTGGGTTGGCCGGGTAGCGCCTAGGGCTACACTGCTCTCTCTTTTCCTTCGGAAGCACTCTGGCTGCCTTAAGGGGTTATTGCCAGGTGCCCGCTCCTAGCTGTCCACTCACAGCTACCACGGCCTGTGAGAGGAGCAGAACTGCCCCCCCAGAGGTTGGGGTTCTCCACAGTCTTTCTGGAAACAGACTGCCATACTGCTGGGCTGGTTCAAGTCACTAGCCTTGGTGTCAGCAGCTGTGTGCTTAACCACTTGTGCCACCAGGCCTCCTACCTAAAGGGGTCACAGGCCTTGTCTGCGGTGTCAATTAAAGGTCAAAGGATCCAGTGGGGAATGTGAGGCTCCGGGCAGTGGGCAGCCACCTTCCGGAAGGTTTGGCCCGGGAGCATGCGCTGTTAGAAAAACACGGTTGGACGTAAAATGCCAATGAGAACTTGGCTCAGCTTGGCGACTTCAGATGGAAGGGAAAGGACCTGGCGCTCACTTCCATTCCTCCCCCACCAGGCTTGAGTCTGGCTCCTCAGCTCCCCAGAAGCAATCAGGTACAAACCACGCTAAGCCGCTTACCTTTTCCAGAAGAGACATCGAACACCACACCCTTCACCGCCATGTAGAGGGGCTGCTCTTCCTAGAAAACAGGGGGAGACGCTGAGAACAGCAAACAGGGGTCCAGCTTGCCCTGCGTGTGCTAAGACACCCTCTCTCCATCGTCGGCTGGGTGGAGAAGAATTAATGTGATGGATGAATACATAGAAGTATGGCGACCTTAACTCCTGGCTGCTCCACATGTCAGAATGGAAACTGCACCACAGGTTTTCGTGGCTGTGACTGTTTGGAAGCAGACAGCCAGGCCTTTCTTCCAAGGTGCCTTGGAGTCTGTTGGAACCACCGTTCATCTAGCTGCAAAGCGTTTACCCCCTCGCTAGAGCCCTGGCCTCTCCTAAAACCACAAATCAGCCTTCAGCAAAGCCAGGTGTGCCATAGGCCCACCCTCTACATCCCTGGGCAGCAGCAGACCCACTCACACAACCCTGGAGAAGTAAGCAAGTGTGACAGCTGTGCACCCCCTCAAAACGAAAATCAAAGACGGAGGGAAAATTATACATTAACATATTCCCAATTTCTGTTCACCTTCACCAGTGTGCCTCCACAGATGTCCATCAGGCCTATGATTCTGCCTATGATGTATGGCTCTGTGTCAATTTGGCTTAGTCAGGATTTGCTTGGCAGCTAGGGCCTGGCAATGCCCCATGATATGACATAACACGGGACAACCCACTCCATGACGGAGTCTGCTGTGAGCAGCCAAGCAGTTGTATGAGGATGAGGGTGGGATGCAGCTGAAGGGAAATCGCTTTGAAGTGTGGCCTACTGCTATATAAGCAGATTCCGGAGGGCTTCTTCCCTTCTTGCTGGGCTGTATCTTGCATCTGGCCATATTGACTGCTGACCCTAGAACCATTCGACTCTGCAGCCAGAACTGCCATGGGGTTCACCCCTTGCCCTCAGCCTCGACCAGCCTGTGATCTTCCTGCCACTTGGTTCCTCAGCCCTGCAGCCACACAAGCCAGGAAAAGCCTCCAGCTTAACATCTGACCCAGGAACAAGAACCAGCCTGCACTTGACAACAGCAACAACTGTGTGAGCCACTTTCTGGATACAAAATTCATATATGTGTGTGCATGCACATATATCTGTAGATAGACATTGTAAATAAATAATTGGTTTTGCTTCTCTAGAGAAGCCGACCTCACATATGTTTCCAGAAACTTTTTCCTGTATTAAAAGGGGCAATGTTCTAAAACAATCTTTTAAAACAGTCTGAGGAAGCCCACTTTATATTAACAACACTGTGTACCTGTTTGTTTAGTTAGTGTCCTATTCTGCCCATCCGATGGCTGCCGACCCTTAGAACTCTAAATGGCAGCAGTATGACTATCTGTCGAAAATCACTTTCTAATTGGGTGAGCTGTTTCCTTGAGTCCTGTTTCAGGATATGGAGTTCCGGGACCATTATATGAAGAACAATAGCGTGTAGCATTTTATCACTGTGTCCTCAAAAGATTAATTATACCATTCATAATACCAGAGCTATTTAAGCAATCCAGTTTGTCCACAGTCCTAACAATGAGTTTTTCATTTGGTCTATTTTTGCTATTCTGAAGAATATTGAAAGTACCATGAACTGCTAAAAAAATAAACAAAAAAAACAAAAACAAAAACTGATCTGTCTTGGAAGTACAGCCAGAATGTTTCTTAGAGAGGCGGGCAGCGAGATTCTGTCTGACCAACTGTGGACACATTGTCAGGGGGCGAGCAGGCGCGGGGGGCGTCACGCTTGGTACAGCAGAGGGGCGGTGAAGAAGAGGAAGGCCCTTGACGAGCTGGACCTGCACAGGCGCTGCAGTGATGGGCTCGGCCTGGGAGCAGCTGTGAGGGCGGCCCAGGACTGTGCAGCGTTTCGCTGTCTGGTGCACGGGGTCCCGGAGGGTAGTAATGGACTGGATAGCACCTACCACCCCCAGCAACGTGTTTGCTGTTAACACACAAAAGCTGTTGCTGTCTGCTCAACTCCAGTCCATGGACACCCAGGCCGTGTTTCAGAGCCAGACTGCCCCGTGGGGTTTTCTTGGCTGTCCCCTTCCAAGCAGACCGCCAAGCCTCTCTTCCCCTGCACTGCAGGGTGTGTTCCAACTGCCAATCTGAGGGGATGGCTATTTTTAATAGGCATAAAACAGTATCTTAGAATTCCCTACTCCTCTCCTCCAAAACCGTTTTTGACGAGTAAACTGGAGACAAATGGAGAGAAAAACAGCACAGAGCTTTTCTTGTGACACCCAAGGAGCTTGCTGTTGACTCTGTGGACACGTGCTCTGCCCAAGGTGTGGGCGATTACTTTACTTGAAATTCTGTTTTCGGTGCGGGTGTGAACAATACTTTATGTCCCAGGCAAGTCTTGTATGCACGCTGTTCTGCGACATGGGTCATGTTCTTCACGAGGTGTGAGCACTCTCGTTACTTCTGTTCTGGTTGTGCCATTTTCATTAATCTAGTCTCCTGGTGCCCTTAGAGTCTCACCTTGATTTTAAGGTAATTGTTGCCTGTTGGGTCTTATATAGGTGTCTTTGTATAGCCATGGTGGAGCTGTATGCGACCTATAGGGCAGGTTAGAACTGCTCCTGGAGTTTCCAAGACAGGAAGCCCAGTCTTTCTCCCCTGGCGCAGCTGGTGGTTTCGAATTTGTGATCTTGTGGTTAACAGCCCAACTCGTAACTACTCTGTCACCTGGCTCCTCCCTAGGTGGCTTTATAAAAAGGAGTATAGTCAGCTGAGCCCTGGTGGCACAGTAGTTGTGTGCGGGACTGTGGCCCACAGGGTTGATGGTTCAAATCCAGAAGCTGCTCTCCAGGAGCAAGCCTGGGCTTCCTACTCCCACCAGGACAGTGATGCAGAAAAACAAACAAACAAAAATGTGAGAGAAAAAAAAGGAGTAATAGTCATTATTATTGGTTTAGACCATCTGAGGTTAGTCCCAGTTCAAGGTTTGAAGACTATCTGAGGGCAATAGCCTTAGGGAGTCCTCCAGTCTCACCCAGTTCAGAAGGGGGCCTGGGTTTTTGGTGGTCATTGTTAGTGTTGTTTTAAGAAATTTGAGGTTCTCGTCCACATCTCCCCCACTCTATCCAGGGTCTATCTATTGTGGCCCTGAATAGAGCAGTCAGTCGGAACAGTCGGGCACTGTTTAGTGCAGGGTTTCTCAACCTTCCTAATGCCAAGTGCCTTTCATATAGTTCCTCATGTTGTGGTGACCGCCCCCCCACACCATAAAATTATTTTCGTTGCTACTTCATAACTGTGATTTTCCTTTTGTGATGAATGGGGCAAACCCTGTGAAGGGGTCGTTCGACCCCCAAAGGGGTCACGAACCACAGGTTGAGAACCACTGGTCTAGTTCATCTGATCTCAGAGTAGATGAGTCTGTGGTTCATATGGCAGTGACCAAGTGGATATGCATTGGGCTGCTAACTGGGAGGCTCCCAGTTCTAAACCACTAACTGCTCCTTGGGAGAAAAACAGGGCTTTCAGCTCCCAGAGAGAAACTCACATGGGCAGTTCTGCCAAGAGGACTTGGCTGACTGCAGAGTTTGGCTTGGTTTGGGGATGAATCCTGTAAGCGAGTTTCCTCTTTGAGTCCTTGGTTTGCATCTTTCTTTCCCTCCGGATGAGCAGCCATAACAGGTGAATCTTATAAGCTTTTACCACCCAGACACTACTCTCCAAATGAGAATGGCGACCAGAATGCTGAGCAACATCGTGCCACTGATCCAGATGTCCCAGGAGGCTCTGCCCTAATCTCAGGGGCTATTCACCAGTCAGCTGGTTGCACACTTCCTCGTGCAGGGTTACTGATTTTCCTCCAAGGGAACTATTGTCCCTCCTCTTTGATGGCTATTAGTGAGTGGGGCTATTGCATGCCCTCTCAGATGTATCACTTTTCTCCACGGTCATTTAAACACTCACCTACAGAAGACATAGACACAGGTCTCATCTCCGATCACACCCTGTGTTCCTCCACAGTGAACGACTTCTCTCATTTAACTAGACACTGCAAGGTAGAGTAAGTGCGTATCGGAAGGCACAGCAAAGAGGCAGATGAAAATGGTTGGCTCCTGTTACACAGGCATCCCACAAATTCAACAGGGGCTTTATCAGCTACACACCAAAGGTGAGACGAGCAAGGGTGAGTTCTTATCCTGTGGAGATGGACAGCTATCAATCGGAAACCAGCAGGCAGGGACCGTCAGGCCTGGGAAAGGAAAGTGAAGGGGAGTGGAGCCTCCGCAGGAATGCAGACTCAGGAATGTGCCATTTGATGAAGTCAAGCTCAGCACCAGCTTCACACCATGGAGCACCCCAAGACCCACCCACAGGAAGGCCAGAGGGTGAGATCTTGAGGGATTTAGGGTTCAATGTACGATAAGCAAATATGGTGAAGAAAGCTGATGGTGCCTGGCTATCAAAAGATATAGCACCTGGGGTCTTAAAAGCTTAAAGATAAACAAGCAACCATCTAGCTGAGAAGCAACAAAGTCCACATGGAGGAAGCACACCAGCCTGTGTGATCATGAGGTGTCGATGGAATCATGTATCAGGCATCTAAGACCCAGGACAAAATCATTCTCAATGTGAATGGGGGGGTTGGGGGCAAGGGAGGACATGGAGTGGAGACCCAATGCCCATCTGTAGACAATTGGACATCTCTTCACAGAGGGGTCACAGGAAAGAGATGAACCACTCATGGTGCAGTATAACACTGGTGAAACTTACAACTTTCCTCCAGTTCTGTAATGCTTCCTCCCACTATCATTTCCTCAATTTTACCTTGCAAATCGGATTAGATCAGAACATACACACTGAAACAGATAAGAGTTTGAAACAAGGAATCCAGGATAGATAAAATGAGGGCCAACAATGAGAGCAGAAATACCGGAAGGAGTAGAGGGGAGTGGGGTGGTTAGAAAGGGGGAATCCATCACAAGGATCAATCTAGAATCCCCTACAAACGGGACAAATAACAGCAAAGTGGGGCTGAGCCCCGGTGGCGTAGTGGTTGTGCGCGGAACTGCGGCCCACTGGGATGGAGGTTTGATTCCAGCTCCACAGAGCAAAGGCTGGGTCTCCTACTCCCACCACCTGAGGGCAGTGATGCCCAAAACAAAACAAACAAAAAAAACAGCAAAGTGGGTGAGGGGTGATGAGGGATGATGTAAGATAGGAAAAAAAAATAATCTATAATTTATCAAGAGTTCGTAAGGAGGGGCAGGCAGGGGAGGGAGGGGGAAGAAATGGGGAACAGATATCAGGGCTCAAGTGGGAAAAGAATGCTTTGAGAAAATGATGGTGGCATATATGCAAATGTGCTTGACACACTGGATGAAGGTATGGATTGTGATAAGATATGTAAGAGCCCTCAATAAAAGTATTTTAAAAAAAACACAAATGAGTTAAGTCACAAAGTATTACTACGGGGGTTCCAGTTCAAACACACACACACACACACATATTTATTATCAACAAAACTCTTTCAAACCTGTCTCTGCTCTCAGTGGACGGCAGCCGACAAGTTCCCTCAGTACTACACTTGTCTTAGTCTCGTTAGAACAAAGCCAAAAAAGGATGTCACTTTGAACACTAAGGTGTCCGTGACCTAAGGCAGGGTATTTTTAATTGTTTCATGACTGTTGTGTATTGAGTCAGGAAGGCTGAAGAAGAATCCATGCATTTGGACTGTGGTAGTGGTGAAGATAACTGAAAGTGCCATGGACTAGGGCTGAGCCCCGGTGGCGTAGTGGTTGTGTGCGTGACTGTGGCCCACTGGGTTGGAGGTTCAATTCCAGCAGCAAGGCTGAGCCTCCTATTCCCACCACCAGAGGGCAGTGATGCCCCTAAAACAAAAACAAAAAAACAAATGAAAGTGCCACGGACTGCCGCAAGCACAAAGAGACGTGTCTTGGAAGAAGCCCAGCCACCGTGCGTGTGAGGAGCAAGGATGGGAGCCAGGAGAGAACGGTCCCTGGAGCAGGGCATCGTGGTCCGTAAAGGAGACGAGCAGCGACCAGGCGGAAGACCCTCAGCAAGATGACACGGCGCTGCCACCGCGGGCTCAAACCGAAGACCAGAGTCGGGATCGGTCCTCACGCCATAGACAAACTCTAGCCCGGACTGGGCGGGGTTCTGTTCTGCTGGCCATGGTGTCGCTGCGGGTCAAAACCGACTTGATGGCATCTGACAACACACCAACGGCCTTGTTGGGGAGTCTTCAAAATAGTAATAGTAAGTTCCGATCAAAGCAAAAGCCTCTGAACCCCTGAACATGGAAGCACAGAGGCCAGCACAGAGGCCAGTCCAGTAGGTTGTGGACAGCATTTCCTGGGACTCTAAAGAAAAACCTGGATAGATTTTCTTGAAGGACATAGGAAGATCATGGGGTTATTAGCAAGTATTTAAGAAAATGGAAAACTGCATTGGGGAGGTGACTGGGAAAGTTGTGCTGAGGATTTTTTTCTCTGTCACAATGCACCTGCTTACTCTTTTTCAAAAAATCATTTTATTGGGGGCTCACACAGCTCTTATCACAATCCATACATACATCCATTGTGGCAAGCACATCTGCACATTTGGTGTCATCATCCTTCTTCTATGGGAGACCTTGGTATCTGCATGCTTGTTCTGCGAGGGCTGTGCTATGAGAATCTCATTAGAAAACTTGACCCCATCCACTCTGTAGCCCTGACCTTGTCCCATCAGGTTTTTTGTTCCCAAAATTTAGAAAGCATTTAAAAGGACCGTAATGTTAGTCTCTGGATTTGCCCAAACTGCCACTGTGTTGGGGTGCAAACAGAAGAGCCTTCTCTGGGGAAGGCCTGGAGAGATTCAAGCAGTGCCTTTGATGGAGCATGTGTCCAGAAGCGATCGCTCCACATCTTGATAATCAATAGATGTGTGCTCATATCTTGTGTAGTAGATTGCTAGTATTTTTTGTACCAATATTTTTTTTAGGCATCACTACCCTCTGGTGGTGGGAGTAGGAGGCCCAGCCTTTGCTTCTGTGAGCTGGAATTGAACCTCCATCCCAGTGGGCCGCAGTCCTGTGCACAACCACTACGCCACTGGGGCTAGCCCTTGTACCAATATTTTTGTACCAATATATTTTGTACCAGTATATTTTGCACTAATATATTTTGCCTCACACTCATCAATAGAACATATATGTATACATACACACACATGTGTGTATGTATACATATACATACACACATATATATTTACGTTATCATTTCCTTGGGAAAGAGGGAAGCTGATTCCAGGCCTTGACACTTCATCTGCAAAAATAATTTTGCCCTGCCCTACAAATGATCTCGGATGTTTTGGTAACCTACTCAAACCCAAACCCAATCCACAGCTGCCAAGCAAAGGTGAGCTTGTCACCAGGGTCTCCCCAGGATTATGGGGGTGAAGCAAACAGCCTCATCTTTCTCCCTCAAATGGACTGGTGAGTTTGAACGGCTTGCTCTGGTAGTTAGCAGTCAGTGCTTAACCCACTGAACCACCAGGGGCTCTTTACTGGCGGATAATAAAAAGCTTACAGGTTTATAAAAATATGTTTTAGATGAAACAAAAAAATTAATACTATAGAAAAGAAAATAGGCAGTGGATGGTGTAAGATATGAAAATAATCATTGATAATTTATCAAGGGGTCATGAGGGAGGGAGGGTACAGAGAGAGATAAAAAAGAGAAGCTGGGGCTGAGCCCCGGTGGCGTAGTGGTTGTGCGCGGGACTGCGGCCCACTGGGACGGAGGTTCAATTCCAGCAGTGGGGCTGGGCCTCCTACTCCTAACGCCGGAGAGCAGTGATGCCCCCCCCCAAAAAAAAAAAAAAAGGGAGAGAGAGAGAGAAGCTGATACCAAGGGTTCAAGTAGAAAGAACATGTTTTGAAAAGGATAATGACAACATATGTACAAATGTGCTTGATATAATTGCTGTATGGACTGTTATAAGAGCTGTAAGAACCCCAATAAAATGATTCATTAAAAAGGGAGAGGGGGAGGAAGAGGAGCTTATATCAAGGCTCAAGTGGAAAATGAATGTGGAAACGTGTGCAAATGTGCTTGATACAGATGATGTATGGAATGTTACAATAGCTGTAAGAGCCCCCAATAAAATTATTTTTTAAAAAAACACACACATGGGCTGAGCCCTGGTGGCGTAAGTGGTTGAGTGCAGAACTGCAGCCTGCGGGCTTGGCAGTTCAAATCCAGTGGCGGCTCTCAGGAGCAGCACTGGGTAGCACCCACGACCACCAGAGGCAGTGATACCCACCCCCCCCCAAAAAAAAAAAACCACAAATGACTCAATTAAAAAAATAGAAAAGAAAATAGAAACCATCAGAATGTACATAAACAGCAGTTCTTTCCATAAGGGGTGACACTCCCCTGGGCCTTTGTCATTTTAGTTTTGGCATGTAAGTGATTCATTTTGAGTTAGTGTCTGTGTCTGGGGTGAGGTGCGGTCCTGACTGTTTTCTGCATATGGCTATCTCGTCTTGCCAGCACCAGCACCACTGATAAAAAAGATGGGTTCTTCCCCCAATGAATGGGCTTTGGCCCCTGTTGAAGATCAGCTGCATGTCGGTGGATAGATTTACTTCTGGATTTACTCAATTCCATTCTACTGGTCTATGGATCTGTCACTGTGCCAGCTGTCTCCAGTCTGTGTTTTGTTTGTTTGCTAAATGAATCTGGTTCCCTTTGGGGGGTACAAACAATTTGCATTCATTGATGGCGGTTCGAACCCACCAGCAGGCCTGGCAATGCTCCTAAAAAGATCAGGGCCCAAATCCCTTGTGGAGCAGTTCGACTCTGGGGCACATGGTACAGCAGGAATCAGAAACAACTTAAGAGCTTCAGGTTTCTGCTAAAGCTGTCGCCCCCAGGCCAGAAATCAGGCTGTGGCAGGGAGCAGCCCTCCC
>PVJH01042445.1:0-14281 GCA_004026705.1 Nesogale talazaci
ACCCCCCGCTCCCTTCCATTGGATCGACTTGTAGAGTTAAGTTGCAGTATCACCCAGCTGGGACTTGGTAGACCTGATAAAGGAGGAAAGAAATCATATCCCAAAGGAACAAGGCCTACAGTAGGTACTGCAGACACAGGAGGCTGTGCATGGTGTTTGATCAAGTGAGAACATACGCTTAGTTAAGGATTGGGGAGTACCCTCCCAAAATGCCAGATACACACACCAGGAATTATACAAACTTGTTAGTAGATAGCTTGTAGAAAACTAATGATGGTTCCTTCTAAAGAGGTCAAATGTCATCATTGCCTTTTCGGATGGTGCAGGGAAGGACTTGGGGAAATGAAAAAGGAGAAAATATTTTTGAGTAAGTTTAACAGCTGAAGCACATGGTTCATCCACTGAAACCTACATTGTTGAAAGAAATGGAACCAGACCTATCAATGGAGCGATACCCATGCTCATGAATTAAAAGACTTACTATTGTTAAGATGGCAATACTCCCCCAATTTATCTATCAATCTAACTCAATTTCTATCAAAGTAACTAGTCTTTTTTGTAGAAGTTGACAGGCAGTTCCTAAAACCCATGTGGAAATGCAAAGGACTTCAAATAACCAAAACAATCTTAAAAAAAGAACAAAAATGGAGAAATCATAGTTCCTGATTTTAAAAGTTAATATAAAGCTACAGTAATCAAAAGTGTGATAATGACATAAAAATGGGCACATAGATCAGTGCAATAGCACTGAGAGTTCAGAACTAAGTCCATACATTTATCAACAACTGATTTTCAAGTGCTAAACCAAGTCTGTGAAGGAAATATTGAATAATCTCTTTAATAAATGGCTTTGGACCAACCAGGTTTCCACATGCAAAAGAATAAAATTGAACCCTCCTCAAATCATACACACAAAAAACTACTCAAAATGAAAATTTGACTTAAATGTAAGAGCTAAAATTGTTAGAATGTATAACTCACTGCCATCAAGTCAGTGCTTACTCAGAGCGACCCACTGTGGCTTTCCAAGACTTAAACTGTTTACAGGAGTAAAAAGTTCAGTCTTTCTCCTGTGGAGCAGCTGGTGGTTTCAAACTGCTGACCTTGTGATCGCAGCCAAATGCATTACCACTATACCACCAGGGTATAGGTGAATGTAGAGGTAAAACTTTTCTGATTTAGATTACCCAAAAAGATGTTCAACATCATTAGTCATTAAATCCAAACCAAACTGCATTGTGCCAGAGTCAGTCCTATCTGACATGGAGAATCCAGGAGGCAGACTTCCCCCCAACACACAGCAATCCACAGCATGCAAACAGCAGCGCACAGTAAGTGGGCGCATGGGATCATCAACACGAGTTCTGGGGTATCACACCTTCGGACCATAAGATGCACCTTTATCCCCCCCCCCCAAAAAAAAAGAATAGACTGGCAGTTTTTGTCCACTTGGAACTTGTGGAACTTCTTGAATGTGTAGGTTAATGTTTTTCTTTTTCTTTTTTTATATTTGGTATATTTTATTGATCATCATCCAGTTGCTCCAAAAGGATCCTTCTTCATTTTTCTAATTCTCCTTCACTCAGTTCACTCCCAGAAGTATCCCAATTACCAGAATCTTTTTCATTTAAAAATATTTAATTTTTTTTTGCCTATTCTTCAAATATTCAACTGAGAATTCCTCTCTTGTACCATTTTTCCCCGTCAGATTCTCAGTATAACATATAGATGTGCGCATGCTTATTTGGGATAAGGGCATCTTACTTAAATCCTTTCCATTTCTTTTCCTTTTTTTTCCCTCTTTTTAGAATTTTATTAATTGTGCTCATGAACTTACATAGAACTTCCATTGCCTCTAAGTTTAAGCTAGACTTTTTCTCATAATGAGACACTTCTGGGCTGAACCCCGGTGATGTAAGTGGTTGAGTGCAGGATGCAGCCCACGGGCTTGGCAACTCAAATCCAGCGGCGGCTCTCAGGAGCAGCACTGGGTAGCGCCCACGACCACCAGAGGCAGTGATGCCCCAAAACAAAAACAAATGAGACACCTCAAAAGTCCGAAAGCTAAAGACCCCAGGTTCAAGTGCTGTTGTTTACACTTTGTGCAGTTTAGTTGATTTCTACTTAGGAAGACCCTATGCACAAAGACCAAAACATTGCCCTGTCCTGCACTATCCTTACAACGGTTATATTTAAGGTCAGTTGCATACATTGTGGTGCTCGCTTCAGCAGCACATATACTAAAAGTTGCATCTGTTGTGTCAAGGGGCTTCCTCTTTTTCACTGCTCCTTCACTTTACCAAGCATAATGTCCTTCTGCAGGGACTCGTCTCTCCTGATCACATGTCCTAAGAGTGTGATTATCTTATCCAGCCTTGCCATCCGCACTTCCAAGGAGCATTCTGGGTGTACTTCTTCCAAGACAGACCTGTTTGCTTTCAGGCAGTCTAAGTACTTTCAATAATCATAGTACAGTGAGTTCTTCTTAGGTCTTCCTTATTCCATGTCCAACGTTAACATGCATATGAGGTGATTCAAAATACCATGGGATAGGCTGGAAAATGAAGGTGCTTATCTTTTTTCCAGCATGATGCACTTTAGTCTTCCAAGTGACATCTTTGCTTCAACACTTTGAAGAACTCTTGCCCAATATGATACATTGATAGATCTCTTGACTGTTGCTTTCACGAGCTAAGTTGATTATGCCACTAAGCAGGATGAAATCTGTCTTGAAACTTCTGACTTATCATGTTATCATCAGATTTAAATAAGAGCAGAGTATTCATTTTTCCTTGAGTGTGTCCTAAGCTAGCCTACATGTGGGTGTCTTTGCTTATGCTAGTTTTTCTGTCTGGTCTCTCCTTTTATTTTATCTCAAAAAGTCAAAGCTGAAAATATATTTCAAGGTACAGTCAACATCACCCTCCCTCACAAAGCAGACTTCTGCTGATCCTCTCACCTGTGGACCTCATGAGACTTCCTGTCCCTCTGTGACCTATATCTTTTGCTGACTTTTCCTATTCTACTGACCCTTCCTAAAGAGAATAGAAGCTTGTTCTTGGGCACAGGAACATTTCTTCGTCATCTCTTTCCTTCCTATATTTGTAAATAATAGAGACTGTATACATCCTTGTTTAATTAAAATATAATAAGGATTGATATTAATGCTTTTCTCTTATGTCTTACTCTTTAAAATAATAAATTTCCTAGTAACCCTTTCTGTCACGAGACCAAAATCTGCTACCTCACAGAAAAAAAACTCTTCAACCCTGGACAGTGGAAGCGATTCTCTTTTTTCTAGCATGATGCTGCAGGTTGTATTCCTATGCAGAGAGAGAGAGAGAGAGAGAGAGAGAGAGATCAATGCTCAGTGCTAGAAACAAAATGGAAACCTCTGCTTTGATCCTGTGCAAAGACACACCCTACTGATTTAAATGATATAGTATTGTCAATTTCTTGGGTCATAAATCAGCAGATATAGAACCATAAATGTGATCTCCGGGACATGTGCATTACTTTGCATAGTGAAAGAGATCATGTTTCTACCTATAGAGAAATGGTTTCATTTGTCATTCATCATAGAATTTGTGTAACTGCAATAGGGGATCTGATTCCTTTGAGTTGGTCTGAGCCAGGATTCTCATAATCTGTTCCTGAGAAGGGCATTGTTGGAAATCCAGGCCATTTCCATAATTTCCCTCAATTCAAAGCATCAGCACAGGGGGGAGGCATTAGATGGTAAACTCTGATTCAAGTAGATTTCTAAACCCAGTATCTTTCTCACAGATTATTATTTGTGATTATTCTTCACAAAATAGCATCCTGTTATCAGTGCACAAAGTCAGTTCTAGAGTGTGTCTCTTCCCTAGACTGGCACTGGTGTTAATCTTATTGTGTTCCGTAGCGAGAAATAGAGAATTTTTTTAAAAAATCATTTTATTGGGTGCTCATCCAACTCTTATCATGATCAATACCTATATCAATTGTATGCAATCCACTTTTGCATATCTGTTGCCATCGTCACTCCCAAAATAATCCTCCCTCCACCCAGGTCTATGGCATCAACTCCCCATATCTTCATCCCGCCCCCCATGAACCCTTAATAATTTACAGATTATCATTATTTTGTCATATCATACACTGTCTGATGTATCCCTTCACCCATTTCCCTGTTGTCCATACCCCAGGGAGGAGGTTATGTGTAGATCCCTATAATTGGTTCTCCCTTTCTACTCCACCTTCTCTCCACCCTCCCTGCATTAGCAGTCTCACCACTGGACCCAAAGGGATCATCCATCCTGAATTCGCCATGTTTCCGACTCCCATTCATACCAGTGTACATCCCCTAGTCTAGCTGGATTTGTAAGGTATAATTGAGATCATGATAGTGGGTGGGAGGAAGAATTTAGAACTAGAGGAAAGTTGCATATTTCATAGTTGCTACTTTGTACCCTGACTGGCTCATTTTCTCTCCACCACCCCTCTGTAAGGAGATGTCACTTTGCCTATTGATGAGTTTTGGGTCCCCATTCTGTAGTCCCCCTCATTTATAATGATACAATTTTTAGGTCTTTGATGCCTAATACCTGATTCCTTTGACATCTCATGGTCACACAGGCTAGCGTGCTTCTTCCATGTGGGCTTTGTTACTTCTGAACTAGATTGCTGCTTGTTTACTTTTAAGCCTTTAAGACCCCAGACACTCTATCTTTTGATAGCCAGACATTATCCGCTTACTTCACCACATTTGCTTATGTACACCTTTGTCTTCAGTAATCATATCAGGAAGGTAGGCATGCAATGTTATGATTTTTAGTCCTTTGAAGATTGATAACTGATCTCTTTGACACTTCATGGTCACACAAGCTGGTGTGCTTCTTCCATGTAGACTTTGTTACTTCTGAGCTAGATGGCTGCTTGTTTCTTTCAAGCCTTTAAGACCCCAAACACTACATCTTCTGATAGCCAGGCACCATCAGTTTTCTTCACCAGTTTTGCGTTATGTGCACACTTATCTAAAGTGATCATGTTGGGAAGCATCATGGAATGCCAATATAATAGAACAAAGTGTTCTTGCATTGAGGAAGTATTTGAGTGGAGGTCCAATGCCCATCTGCTGCCTTAATACTAATCCTATAAGTATATGCACATAGATCTACTTCTCCATCATCAGATATAAATATATTCACCTCTGAACATGCCTGTATTTAGCCCTCTATGAATGCCCTCTACCCCCCAGTTCTTTCCTCCATTTCCTTTTACTTTCCTCTTGTCCCACTATCATGTTCAGCCTCCATTTGGGTTTCAGTATTTTCTCTCTGTTACATTACTTTTGATCCATCCCTATCAGGCCTCTCACACCCACCTTGTCACTGATTTTGAATCACTCATTCACTTATCCCTGGGTTGGTCAACACCTCCTTTCCCCCCTCCTACCCAACTCCCATGTATCCCCACCCACCCAGTGGAACCATCAGTTTCATTGTTTTCTCTTCCAGACTGTTCATCCAGCCTATCATATCTAGATAGACCTGCTGAGATAGCAATATGTACCCAAAACCCCAATGTGTCCTAAGATGAAGCGACCAAAGAAAATATAATGAGGATAACAACAACAAAAACCCCAATGTCCATAAGATATACATATATGTTAAAAATAAAGATAATAACAAAATAAAATAGTTCAAGGTCTGTTTGTTGACCTCCAGGAGTGTCCTTCAGTTGCCACACCCTGACCCCAAAGTATATCCTTGACTCTCCCTCAGGCACTCCATGCTCTGTTGCAAACCCTTTGTGTTTTGCCAAGGTGTGATTGGGTCAGACAGGGTACAATCCTGACCCTGTTTCATCATAGTTGTCCCCATAAAGTGTTGGGTCAGTAAGGGACCCCACGTTTCATAGTGGGGCTGGCTATATGATCCTCTCTGTGCATTGGCTGTTCTGAGTGGGAATATCATCCTCAAGGCTCAGTGGGCCAGGATGCACTCCATTTTCTCTTCCTCCGCCTTCATTTGTTCTCATGTGCTCTGGTCAGGCATGCCCCACTCTCCAAGCTGCAATTTCAGTGCTGTCCTTCAAGGCAAACTCCCCTGGGGGGAGAGGCAACTGTCCACAAAGTTGGGATTGGGATTGGGTCCTCAGGCCCTTCCACTGGCTCCCTGATCCATGCCATCATGCTGCATTCACATCCTGGAACACCAGGTTAAGTTTGGTCCCGCTTTCCCTGTGGAGAGATAAACAATATGCTCCCATTAGGTGGGTTAGTACCCCATTTCCTCTCTACACATTGCCATCTCCCTCCCCCCCCCCACACACACACACAATTGGCTACCATATGTAGTCCTGGATTTGGTCTGGCCCCGCCTTACTACCTGGACCTCCCCCCAGGAATTTCTGTATACAGTAGCTTTTTCCTTATGGCCCCCCCTTTTTAAGCTTACCTCAGCAGACTCATGTTATACATGTTCTTTTGCACTTGGCTTACTTCACTTAGCTTAATTTCCTCCAGTTCTTCCCATGCAGCAATGTGCTTCATGCGTTCATCACTGCTTTTCAGTGATGTGTAGTACCCATTTTATGTATGTACCACAGCCTTTTAATCCATTTGTCAGTTGATGGAAATTTGGGTTGTTTCCAACTCCTTGCAACTGTGAACTGTGCTGTGATGAAAATTGGAGCACGGATGTCTGGTTGTGGTTTGTTTCTTGCCTCTTCTGGGTATATGCCCTGTAGGAAGATTGCTGGGTCATATGGTAGATCAATTTCTACCTGTTTTAGATATCGTGAAATTGATTTCCATGGTAGCTGTACATACCTCCAGGTCCACTAGCAGTGGATAAAAAAGTTCCTTTCTCCCCACAGCCCCTCCAATACTTGTTGCTTTCTGATTTTTTGAATTGGGCTATCCTTGAGGGTTCTAGGTGGTATCTCACTGTTGTTTTGATTTGCATTTCTCTTATGGCTAATGATCTGGGGCTCAGTTCTTAAATGCTTCCTCTCCACCACCACCCCCACTATCATGACCCCATTTCAAATCAGACTAGTCCAGAGGATGTACATTGGTATAGATTGGAACTGGAAACTTGGGGAATCCAGGACAGAACTAGTGGTGAGAGGGGCGATACCAGGAGGTTGGAGGGAAGGTGGATTATAGGAAGCTACATATGGCCTCCTCTTTGGGGTATAAACAACAAGGAAGTGGGTGAAGGGAGACATTGAACAGTGTAGGATATGAGAAAATAATAATGATTTATAAATTATCAAGGGTTCATGAGGGAGGGGAAGCAGGGAAGGAGGGATAAAAATGAGGCGCTAATTCTAAGGGCTTAAGTAGAAAGAAAATGTTTTGAGAATGGTAGCAACAAATGTACAAATGCGCTTGGCATACAATGGATGTATATATGGATTGTGATAAGAGTTGTATGAACCCCCAATAAAATGATTTTTAAAAAGAAATCCAAAGGGTGTGTGCTACTTTGTCCTATAGGGTTGCTTTGAGTAGAAATTAATGCCACGGCAGTGAGTTGTATATCATGCCTTATAATTAGAACAGCTGAGTGGAGAAGAATGGGTGGAGATCATGAGGAGGCTTTCCATTACATAATTTCCTATCGTGCATTAGTTTCCTATAGTTGGTGTAACAGATTATCACAAAGGTAGCAGCACTGAACAACATTTATTTTTGTTCTCCCAGTTCTGAAGTCCAGAGCATCAGTTGCACTTGGTTGAAATTAGAGCTGGATTCTCCCCAGAGCTTCTAGGGGAAGGATTCATTGTTCTGTCTCTCTTGCAGCTTCTGGTAGCCGCTGGTGGTCTTAGGTTTTGTGGCTTTACTGCTCCACACTCTGGTTTTTTGGTCACACTCAGTTCTTCTTTTCTACTGGTGTGCAAAATCCTTTTTGTTATCAGAATGCAGGTGACATATCATTGCATTTAAGGCCCATTTGCTTTTTTTTTTTTTTTTTTTTGGCATCACTGCTCTCCGGTGGTGGGTGTAGGAGGCCCAGCCCCACTGCTGGAATTGAATCTCCGTCCCAGTGGGCCGCAGTCCCGCGCACAACCACTACGCCACCAGGCCTCAGCCCAGCCCAGTTGCTTTTAAGACAAACCAGGATAATCTCATTTCCAGATTCCTGATTTAATCCTATTGACAGAGTTTTTTTTTTTTTTTTGCTGTATAATAAACATTGGTAGTTAGGTTAGGTCTGTTTTGTTTTTACTGCAGAAGCCTTTACTTTCTCTATGTAATTATTTTGACCTTCATCAAAATTAAAGTATTTAGTTCACATCTTAGATACAACTTAACTATGATAACCACTTGTTTTTTCAATGACCACAAATATATCTGTAGTTTTAAGACTCAAAATAATTGTTCTTCTATAGTCTTATAGAATATTACAATGTGTAATATTGCTAAAATCAATATGCATTTGGTAGTTATTAGGGAAATTTGTAGGAGTACAATTTTGTCACTATTACACACTCTATATGTAATCCTAAAATGAATAAATTTTCCAATTTAAATAACTTTTGGTGCTAATTTTTTATTTTTATTTTGAGTATTTTTATTGTAAAAATATATATTGGAAGATACAAAGTTTTATTCAAATTGCTCTATGAAATTGGTTACACTTTTCACCATGTGTCAACATTCTCATTTTATTCTGTTTGTCTGTTTCCATTTATATGGGCTTCCCTGCCCCTCCTTAAGGAGCCTGGTGGTGACATCAGGTTAGCCCTGGACAACTAACTGCAAGGTCAATGGTTCAAATCCACTAGTCTCTCTCAGAATAATGATGAGGCTAAAGATTTACAGTTGCTGTGAGTTAAATCAGTCTGAAGGCTGTGGTTTCTTTGACTTGGGCCTCACCTTAGCTTCACATACTGGTTTTAGGATGAATACTAACCATTTGGTGTCATAGAATTGATTAGTTATATATATATATGCTTTTCTATTTTGGATGAAATCAGGATCATACATGGTATTACTTTATGGTATACAGCTTTTACTACCATTATGTCTTCATCATGTTCTTTTTTTTTTAATCATTTTTATTGGGGACTCATACAACTCTTCTCACAATCCACACATCCATCCATTGTGTCAAGCATATTTGTACATTTGTTGTTGTGTTAAACTGGGTAGGCTAGAGAAACAAACTCATAAACATGCATATGTATATAAGGGAGAGGTTTATATACAAGAGGAATGTAACATTGAGAAAGCATCCCAACCCAGTCCAGTCCAAGTCCCTAAGTCCAATATTAGCCCATATGTCCAATTTCAATCCATTAGTCCTCTTCAGACGCATGAAGCACATGCAATGATGCCAGGACAATCACAGGCCAGTGAGTGCAGAGTCTTGTGTATCCAGTGGTGGTAGAAGCATCTCGGTGCTGGCAGGGGGCTTCATGTGACTTGGTAAGAAAGAGACCAGTAAAGTTCCACAGAAGAAGTCTTTTCTGGGCTGAGCCCCGGTGGCGTAGTGGTTGTGCGCGGGACTGCGGCCCACTGGGATGGAGGTTCAATTCCGGCTCCCAGGAGCAAAGGCTGGGCCTCCTACTCCCACCACCTGAGGGCAATGATGCCTAAAAATAAATAAATAAAAAATAAAAAAAGAAGAAGTCTTTTCTACTCTGGCTATGCACCTGTCCATTTTTTGAGCATAGCACGGACTGTCTGTCCTACAAGTATTTTGTTGGCAACTTTACCTCATTCACCTATAACCCTAAAATGACTCCTTTTAAACTTCTTTGTCTAAGGATTCCAAGAATGTTGAAAAGGAACACAATTTAAGTCCCTCAAGCAAGCTACAGCCCTCATTTGATGATGTCAAGGGGGTCAGAATTCTGGGGAAGAGTCAGAGAGATGAAGGCATCACCTTCAGAAATGTATACACCTCCTTAGATAATGTGTGGAAAAACAATTTTATTTTGATATTTTTGTTTAATAAAGATTTCTATGATTTCAAAGCAGTTTTGTTGTTTTTACTTCATCTCAAATTTGAATATCTCAAGTTTTTTCCTTAGGAAACATTTCTAGACTGAAAATGTTGAATCAAAAAGGATACTCATCAGGGGAGAGGGAGGAGTGAGGGAGGGAGAAAGTGAGGAGTGGGTACCAGGGACTCAAGTAGAAAGCAAGTATTTTGAGAACGATGAGGGAAACAAATGTACAAAAGTGCTTGACACAATGGATGTATGTGTGGCTTGTGATACAAGTTGTACAAGCCTCCAATAAAATGATTAAGTGTATACTCACCTGTAATTTAAATGAATATACCAAATGGCCCTTTCAAAAGAATAACCTGATAGGTACCTATCTAAAGCAGGGAAAGGGCATCCATTAGTCAAATGATGGCACACTGCACATGCTTGGAAATCCAGGTTTCCAGTCAGCAATGCTACAATTGGATTGGTTCACCTGGGCCAGGTGAACACAATTCAGCCAATGGGGTTGACCAGGGTCGTAAACCACACCTCCCCGCAGAGGGATTGAAAACTGGTAAATCAGTAGCTTGGAGAGGCTTTTTTCCCAATTGCTTCCATACTATGTAGGACATCTGGATGCAGCCCTGAGCCTACCGCAACTCTCCCTCCCTCAAGCAGTTTCCCGGCTGGCAGTGTGGGGTGAAGGATTTCCTGGTTGCTGATGTAAACCTAAAACTTTTTTAATTTTCTTAAGACCTGTTTAAATCACAAGCCAGGTTTCGGCTTAAATTCTTTTTTTGCGTGGAATCAAGGACTGAGGTACTTTTCTAACTCCCAAAAGAGCTAACACACCCATATGAGATGGTCTTAAAACAAGCATTTAAATGATTGCACAGCCTTCCAGCATATGGATATGTATTAATTTATTTTATCAACTCCATACTATGATGTTTCTAATATTTTTCATTACACAAATAATGCTATAATAAACAGCTTTGTACAATTTCTACAAGTCTCTTATTTTTCAAAGGTCAATTAGAATCTTTTTATGATGATACCTTTGATACACCCTTTAGGTCAATATGTAGAACTAAAGAATCTACTACAGGGGACAACTTCTCTAAAGATTAATATTGTTTTAGCAGTTAAAGGCAGAAGCCTCTAGAATTACCACTCGGTTGCTTCCCCTCTAGTTCTTGGCATTTTTAGCACCTGGATTTAGCACCTCCCTCCCTCCTACCTCCTTCAAGGGCTAATTCTCTGTTAATTCACGGACATGGTGTGTGGCTGCATGTTTGCATGCTCTTTTGCATATTTGAAAGCTAAACTTATTCACACATTGATATGAATCATTATTAAGCTGAAATGTCACACCTATGTAAAGTAAGGGATTAACCCTGCAAATCATTTCCTTAATACATAAGAAAAAGAAATTCTGATCAAGTGAATAAAACTGTACTTTTAAAGGAAATTTTATCTTATGACGCCTGCTAACAGTGTAGTGCTTTTTCTTTCTTTTGCCTTTTAGTTAAAAAGACAGAGAAATCAGATAAATTTTGTTAAAAGAAGTGTTGCGCGCCGTCTCTCGGGACATACCATCTCAAGTGAGGGTAAACCACCCCCATCTGGTGGCCTTTTGCCACATCACCAGGAAGAATTCTAACCGGCGGTGATGGGTTCGTAACGGGAAGCGTGGCACACAGAGCCCCACCTCTCGCTGGTCCCTCGTGGTGGGGGTGGGGAGAGCAGATGGCCCCTCCAGGAAGGTGATGTCAGCGCTGCGGGCTGACTCTCAAACCCCAGGGATAAGGACATCCAGGAAAGGGACTGAATCAGAGCCCCTGACCGAAAAGTGAACATTTGTGTTGGAACTGGAACTGTCTTCGTGGTTTCTGAGGATTTGTAAAAATATTGGCAGGAGAGTCTGTAAATCTCCTGACTTCTCCTGCATCTATTGCTTATGCAATTGGGATGTTTTTTCCACTGGATGTTTTTTCCACTTTTGTTTCAATCACGCCCTCCCCCACCCCGTTCCCCCATTTTATGCTTTTTTTTTTTTTTTTGGCATCACTGTTCTCCGGTGGTGGGAGTAGGAGGCTCAGCCCCACTGCTGGAATTGAACCTCCGTCCCAGTGGGCCACAGTCCTGCGCACAACCACTACGCTACCAGGGCTCAGCCCCGTTTTATGCTTTTAGAACAAGCTATCTCATTTGCATTTCTGCATGGTTCCGCCTTTTCCTTTCTAGCTTTCCTTGTAGTTCCCTCATAGCCCTGACTCATAGTTCTCATTTTCCCTTTCTTTCTTATCCTTGCCACATAGCGGTTTTTCTGACTCAGCTTCTCTACCAGCACCCGCATGTCCCTGTTACCCCCCGCCCCCTCCCCGCTGCTGCCCCCTCCCCTCTTCTGTGTCCTCCTGAGTTC
Source organism: Nesogale talazaci (assembly GCA_004026705.1). Taxonomy (NCBI): domain Eukaryota; kingdom Metazoa; phylum Chordata; class Mammalia; order Afrosoricida; family Tenrecidae; genus Nesogale; species Nesogale talazaci. Next base: position 12,356 of record PVJH01042445.1, read on the forward strand.
CCCTTCCTTCCTTCCTTCCTTCCTTCCTTCCTTCCTTCCTTCCTTCCTTCCTTCCTTCTCCCCAGGAGCTGTTTGTCCCTGCACTGCCCCGGCCCAGCACGCTAACCTCACCCCGTCTGCTGCTCAGGTCTTCAGAGGACAGAGCTCCTTGGTACCCTTAAGCGTCAGGGTGGACCCAAACACTGCCGGGCTCATAGCCTAACCTATATCCAAGAGGAACGGTTTCAGGACAGACTTTGTTTCAGTCCTCAGGAATCCTTCCTGGCTCATTCTCCTCGTCTCTTTTTCCCTCACCTTTTTTCTCATAGGAAGGACACTGGACCCATTTTCCACACTCAAATTTGCTTGTCCAAACTCACGTTTGGACTGAGTGCTGGGGAATGACACTTTCCCCTTGAGAAGTGAACTGGATATTGGTAAGAGGAAAGAGGTTTGGGGAAAAACTTGTGTAAAGAAACCTACCTTTTATTATGGAATGTCTATTTTCTGTTAAGTCTTGGTAGTCTGAAACTTGCCCAGGAGATAATCAGCTTTCCATTCAAATAGCTTTGCAACTCTGGATAAACAGAGCTCCTATACAAGATTTTTTCAGGCAGCCAGCAGAGATCCCCAGGCCATGGAGTATGTATTTCCTGCAGGGCCCTAGGAAGATAGCATCATTTTATTAATCCACCAACCTTTACTAGTCTTTCAGAGTTCTGATGACTTCTCTCGTCATAGAATCCAAGATCACAAATTAGTAGGAAAAAATGTACTTTGAATAGAGGATAGACTCTGCTCTAGAGTAGAAAAGAGACCCCAATCTCAATTATAATTTAAGGGGAACATCTATTCAGTCTTAAAAGGGACCAAGACGGGAGGGAGGGAAGATGGTGGCCAGATAGGAAGGCCTCGCCTGGAGCTCCTGGAGATCGGTGAGAGGGGGTGACACGGGGAAGGGTAGGGCTCTCAAATTGAGTTTTGTGACTCCAGGAAAGCTCAGAGCCCTCCTCTGAACCAGGAGCAGGGGCGACCCGCACGCCCACGCTCCCCACGGACGGACACGGGCACAGACGCAACCTGCACAGACGCTGTGGGTTCTTTGTGCTGGCGAGATCCAGGGCGCTGCTCTGCGCAATCGCTGACCAATCCTCCCACCCCAAGGTACCCAGGGTGCCCAGGGGACACTCCACGCAGACCCACAACTCTCGCTCCCCAACCCCAGGGACTCCTGTGCCCCAAGCACAACGATGGGCCAGCCCCTCCCCCACCCCGGAGGCCCGTGCCCAGGCGCACCTTAAGGGCACCTCCACAGCCCAGGATAAGATCAAGCCATCCCCCAAACCCAAGCTTGCCCACCTGGGCCACATTTTCTAACAGGAGCTGAAGGAACGCCCGCACTCCCCATAGTCGCTGACACTCCTCACAGACGCTGCTGGTTCAGGACGCCCGCCCCAAGCCCCGTGACAGAGAGGTCCACTTTACATTGTCTCCTGGGTAAACAGCCAGCCCGTCCTCCCCACTCCAGAGTACTAGAGGATTTTTTCCCACCTATCTGTGGCAAGCGCCTCTAGCCAGGAATAGAACACCCAACTCCCAACCCACCCCTAAACCGGTTCCCCTGCTCAGCCAACACACTCCATCAGATCTGCCAGGCCTCGCTGAGGAAAGATATAATATAAGGCCAGTCTCCTAAAGAGAGAACCCAGAGCCACAAAACACCAAGGAAAATGCCACCAAATATGAATAAATCAAACAAAAAACAGCTAGCCACTTCCACAGTATCAAGAAAAGAGAAACTGGATCCTATGCAAGAAAATCAGCTGGACCTAACAACAGTCATAGAAAATATGGAGATCGATCAACCACAGAAAGAAATCTTCAAGATGTTACTAGCACGTATGCAGCTCTTGAGCGATGCATTAAAGAAGAAAGAAGAATTGATAC